>JBAKBP010002511.1:0-174761 GCA_037953745.1 Lithodes maja | reverse complement strand
GCCAGCAATCTCTCAACAACAAACGTAATGAAGCCATAGAACTCTTAAATTCTGATCTAAATACAATTTCCAATTGGGGCAGAGAAAACCTTGTTAACTTTAATGCTTCCAAAACCCAATTTCTCCATCTATCTACCCGTCAGGATCTCCCAGCGGACTATCCCTTATTCTTCAACAATACAAAAATCAACCCTTCATCTTCTCTCAATATTCTTGGTGTCTCTTTTTCTTCTGCTCTCATTTGGAAGGACCATATTACCAGTCTTGCTAAGGCAGCCTCCCAGAAGCTGGGTGTGCTCAACCGCCTTAGGGGGTTCTTTTCCCCTGCGCAGCTTCTTGCTCTGTACAGGGGCATAGTGCGCCCTTGTATTGAGTATTGTTCACATGTGTGGGGAGGTTCCTCTCACACCGCTCTCCTAGACAAAGTTGAAAGGAAGGGCTTTCGTATCATTAACTCCCGTCCACTCACCAACTCTCTGCAATCTCTCTCTCTCCGCCGCAATGTTGCATCTCTCTCGCTATTCTATCGCTACTATAATAATCAGTGTTCCTCAGAGCTATCCCAGTGCATACCACCTCCTTTACGTAGGGCACGTGGTACCCGTCTTGCAACTCAATCCCACCCCTACTCTGTGCAACTCTCCAACCCAAGAGTGAAACGTTACTCTCAAACTTTCTTCTACTCAACAGCTGAGCTCTGGAACTCTCTCCCAGAATCAGTCTTTCCCTCTTCCTATGACTTAAATTGCTTCAAACTCCGTGTGTCCAGGCATTTTGGCTCGAACGTCCCTTGATTTTGGCCCTGTCACTCTTTCAACTATGGGGGAGGCACTCGCTATAGGCAGTTATGCCTTTTGCCTCCCTCAATCACATAGAAAAAAAAAAAAAAAAAAAAAAAAAAAATACTTGGTGACGTAATGTTTTGCTAGCTACTTTGGTAGTGGTTAGAGGACTTGTCACCGCTTTTTTCCCACGCGGCTCGAACTAGTGCGAGTATTATATACTGGTTCCTCGCCACTCTCTCCCTCAGATCTGGTTTCTAGAACGCATCTATCTCATCCCTTTCGACCTGTCCCCTGCTCTGCCCCTGAGAATCTTTTCCTCTGCCTATCTCTCTCATTTTCCATATCTTTCACCACCTTTTATTAATATTATACCCCCTCTGGTTAACTCTGCAAAATCAGCTTCATGCTGGCCAGTTGTATTGTGCGTTAAGGTCTGATATAACCTATGTATGTTTAGTTGTTAAGATAAGTTGATCACGAAGCATTGGTTAGCATCCATATTGTTTAGTACCGCTTCCTATAATAATTAGTGTTCTGCTGGATTAGATAATGCTAGACTAGGGGTCTGATATTATAAGGTATTGTTCCGATGAGTGCTGGCTTTAGTTAAAAGCTGCACGACATACCTGAGAACTGGAGTTGATTGGGTAAATTCTAGTCTGTGTGCCATTGAGAATAGAGCATGCACGAATGAGGGCTTTTTGCCTATACCATTCTGCACTGTTCTAGTCTCGATTGTTTGTCTTTGAGGTACGCCAGGAGAACGCTTAATACTTCGGTATTAAGGTTTCTCAAGAGAGCTACCCTTCCCTATAACGGAATATTTGACGCACAGACTTGAGATTTGCACTAGGCTATGCGGCATGCCATGCGCACCATTATCTCGTATCATTGACTCTAGCTAGACTTTATCAATCATAGTAGACATTAAGTATATTAAACCAAGTACTCTTTTTATGCATACCCATTTATCATTACACAAGCATTCCGCAGCCTAGTTTGATGTATGGAGACACAAACGACTTAGGCTCTTTTTGTTGATAGGAATACTGCAGTGTCGTGGCGATTATTATTGTTGTAGTGTTTAGGATATTTTTGGCTCCGACGGCATTTTACATTCTGCCTTTTTGTGTGCATAGCCTGCACGAGCATTGTTCCGCTGCCTGCCTTTTTGGGTTCCATTTCCGATACGAGCATCTTTATAGCATCTAACATTTAAAGAAGATTCCTTGTTAGTGTTGAAGGACTTTAGTGCACTTTCTTTCATGCAGGAGTGCCTGACATTTATTGATTAAAGTAACGTAAGCTGTAACTTCTCTTACCACCTTACTTTGCATACCATGACCAAGCACCTTCGGTTATAGGTAGTAATAGGCTGTTTTCACATAACATTAAGCCTAGAGTAGACGCACATTTATTGAGAGTGTGATAGCCTATTATTGCATATAGAACTCTGTAGAGTATTTGTGTTCTTTGTTCACTGGGAATATACATCAGAGGTTGGATCTAGCGCTTTCCGTTGTAGCATTTATGCCATTACTAGTCCAATGAATAAGAGCCCTGATATATTTGAACCCCAGTCATAACACTTCTCTCCTAAATTGTTGTGGGTGAAAGATGCCGTGGAAAAATAATTGACAACTCGATTTCTTTAACAGGACAGCGTGAGTGCGCTCATTGCTGCTGATTATGGGCAAGACGTTAGCTAAAAAATATTTGACTCGGAGAGAGAGAGAGAGAGACAAACACAGTGTGTGAGAGAGAGAGAGAGTTACACACTCTCCCTCTCGCTGTCATGCTTCGTATAATGCGTCGTATAGCTAGGTCATGCTTCGTTTAGTCCGTCGTATGCTGTCCAAGGGCATGCTTCGCATAATGTCGTACCCCCAGTCAGACGACTCACCAAAAATAATCCCACAACAAAATCTCTGGGTGGAGCATCCCGGCCAGGTAGTGTCTTTCTCTCCTAAAAATTTTCTCTCCTAAAAATGTTCTCTCCTAAATTTTTGTGGGTGAAAGATGTCGTGGCAAAATAATTGACAACTCGATTTCTTTAACAGGACAGCGTGAGCGCGCTCATTGCTGCTGATAATGGGCAAGACGTTAGCTAAAATTGTTTTGACTCAGAGAGAGAGAGAGAGAGAGAGAGAGAGAGAGAGAGAGACAGACACATCTTCTTTTCTCTCCTAAATTTTTGTGGGTGAAAGATGTTGCGGAAAAATAATTGACAACTCGATTTCTTTAAATAACAAAAAATCACACACACAAATTAAGACTCTCCCGAAGAAAAAAGGTTCACCGGCAACTCAAGTCGTATAGCAGAATTAATTTTTGGTGAGTCGTCTGTCTGGGGTGGTCGTAGCTCTCGGATCGAAGTACTTCCGATCGCTCCCAATTCCAGCAACTCACGTTGGACAGCAGAAGATCGCCTAAAGATATGTGTGTTAAAATCACGACAGGGACCCATACAGCGGCGACGCCGCAGCAGCCCGGCCAGGTAGTCTCTCTCTAGGTGGAGCAGCCCGGCCAGGTAGTCGCCTCTCTGGGTGGAGCAGCCCGGCCAGGTAGTCTCTCTCTGGGTATCTTTGACAACAACCGACTAAGCACCTCTCAATCCCTTCCCATCAGATCCTCCACTTTCTTAACTTTAGGATCAAGTGTAGTGACCTAAAATTAATGGGAGTAACTGGTACTGTGGTGCTTCGTACTTATAATTAGTCGTATAGCTAGGTTATGCTTCGTATAATGTAAATCGGAAAATAAAATGGAATTTTTCATGTTTTTCTTTGATTTGTCCTAGTTTTTACAATTTCTTCTCCTAAATTTTTGTGGATGAAAGATCGTTTCATAACCCAATTGAGGGGCCGAATACGGTCTCGTATGTGGTAGCGCTGGCACACAGTGCTGGCAACACGGCGCAGCAAGCACACAGAATACGGTACCCCAGTCAGACGACTCACCAAAAATATCTTCTCTCCTAAATTTTTGTGGGTGAAAGATGTCGTGGAAAAATAATTGACAACTCGATTTCTTTAACAGGACAGTGTGAGCGCGCTCATTGCTGTTGATTATGGGCAAGACGTTAGCTAAAAAATCTTTGACTCAGAGAGAGAGAGAGAGAGAGAGAGAGAGAGACAGACACAGTGTGTGAGAGAGAGAGAGAGTTACACACTCTCCCTCTCGCTGTCACGCTTCGTATAATGCATCGTATAGCTAGGTCATGCTTCGTTTAATGCGTCGTATACTGTCCTAGGTCATGTTTCGTATAATGTGTCGTACCCCCAGTCAGACGACTCACCAAAAATAATCCCACAAAAATCTCTCTGGGTGGAGCAGCCCGGCCAGCTAGTCTCTCCTAAAAATTGTCTCTCCTAAATTTTTTCTCTCCTAAATTTTTGTGGGTGAGTCGCCGCAGCAGCCCGGCCTGGTAGTTTCTCTCTAGGTGGAGCAGCCCGGCCAGGTAGTCGCCTCTCTGGGTGGAGCAGCCCGGCCAGGTAGTCTCTCTCTGGGTATCTTTGACAACAGCCGACTAAGCACCTCTCAATCCCCTCCCATCAGATCCTCCACTTTCTTAACTTTAGGATCAAGTGACCTAAAATTAATGGGAGTAACTGGTACTGTGGTGCTTCATACTTATAATTCGTCGTATAGCTAGGTCATGCTTCGTATAATGTAAATCGGAAAATAAAATGGAATTTTTCATGTTTTTCTTTTATTTGTCCTAGTTTTTACAATTTCTTCTCTCCTAAATTTTTGTGGGTGAAAGATCGTTTCATAACCCAATCGAGGGGCCGAATACGGTCTCGTATGTGCCTGTGTTGGCACAGGTGCACCAACACAGGCAACACGGTGCAGCTAGCACACAGAATACGGCGGCGGTGGCTGTGCTCCGACGACGTACACACTCTCCCTCTCGCTGTCACGCTTCGTATAATGCGTCGTATAGCTAGGTCATGCTTCCTTTAATGCGTCGTATACTGTCCTAGGTCATGCTTCGTATATTGTGTCGTACCCCCAGTCAGACGACTCACCAAAAATATCTCTGGGTGGAGCAGCCCGGCCAGGTATTCTCTCTCCTATTAGCTAAAAAATCTTTGACTCTGAGAGAGAGACAGACACAGTGTGTGAGAGAGAGAGAGAGTTACCCCCTCTCCCTCTCGCTGTCACGCTTCGTATAATGCGTCGCACAGGTGCACCAACACAGGCAACACAGCGCAGCAAGCACACAGAATACGGCGGCGGTGGCTGTGCTCCGACGACGTATACACTCTCCCTCTCACTGTCACGCTTCGTATAATGCGTCGTATAGCTAGGTCATGCTTCGTTTAATGCGTCATATACTGTCCTAGGTCATGCTTCTGTTGCGACCGGGGCTACGAATAAAACGAGGGCACTTAATGATTGGACTAGTAATAGGGCACTATGCAACAATGGTACGCTAGATCCAAACCCTCGAACTTATATGCTGGCGAACAAAACACCTATACCCTCCAGGGTTAATCTAGTATAGCAGGGTATCCTTAACTGGGCATAAATGTACTCTACTTTAGGCTAACCGATGCTGGTATAGCCTGATAACAAACAAGATGCAAGTTACGTTAAAATGCATAAAGAGGAATCTATGGAAAGATCAATTAAATCACTGCAAGATTTAATACAATAAAAAGATGCTTCAATACAGTTACTCTAAACAACAATAAACTCTTCACTCCTATCTGAAAGAAAGTTAATTTTAGTCCTACAGCATAGACCTGGAAACTTCTGAAGAAAGTCTGATGCTCATAAGATGCTCGTATCTTAAACTATATAAAGGCAGGAGGCAGGACACCACACGTGTAAATCGAATACACTAAAAGATAGGACATGTAATGTTAACTGACACGAGAATACTAAAAATGCGCAACGGTAGCAATGCTCGACACTAAAAGAAGTACTTCCTCATCAACGAAACAGTCTGCTATGGTTGTGCGGCTCAACAACAACCTAGACTAATAAATGCTGTGAATAATAATGCGTACATATCAAAGAGCTTATAATTTATTAAATACTAACAAGTGTCTACTCGATTAATATTGTCTAGATGGGATACTCTAGGTAAGGAACTGGGGTTGAGCAAGACAGGCTCGTAGCCTAGCGATGTCCTTAAGACTGCATCCTTTGCATTTCGTTAATTGACAAGGGGGCTCTCTTGATAGATCCAGATCACAAGTATCTGGTTCTATCCTGGCGACCCTCTAAAGACAAGCAAAGAGGCAGCAAAGTGGTGAACTGGTACAGGCCAAAACCCTCAGTCAACACAATGCTGCACTCGCAAAGGACGCAACCGAAAAGACAACACAGGCTACCACAGGACTGGTCGAAGTCGTGTAGGTATAAGCAAACCGTACACACATCGGAGACAGCGACTACAGCTACCTTATCCCAGTCTAGCATTAAATAAAAGAGCAGAAACACTAAATCAATAATGGATGCACAAAGTTCTTAACCTATACTAACTAAGAACCCTCAAACCTATTCTAAGTACATGTAAATATCTCTTTGGACGGCGCATGCAATACAATGGGCCGGCTATGGAAACCGTATGCTGAACCCAAGGGGATAAGTAATTGAATAAAGGCAAGAAGTAATGGAAAAGAAGAAGTTCAGAGAGAGAAACAGTGATAAAGATGGTGATCGGGGGAGAGTATGCAAATGGATGCTAGAAGCACGTGCGCCAAGCCAGTCCTGACGAGGACAGCTCCTGGAGACCCTCATGTAGGAGGTTAGTTACACAGGAGCCCGCAAAGGCGTGATGGTCGGCCAATCACGGGACGATACGTCACAAGACAGCAGGTGTCACGTGACACAGCCAGACACGCCGGCCAATAGCGAGCGAGAGGCAGGAAGGATCCCGCACCTACAGACACTCACTACCATCTCGCTCCGAAAGTCTTTCTCATTCCCACGCTGGTACTGTCATCACTACTGTTGATATAAAATACAACCCGTTGTCACAGACGAAAACAAAGACCACCACTGGACTGCCTGTGACAATGTGATTACTAGGAAAGAAAGAACAACATTCTCTGATAACTGTAGCCCATTTCGATGTCCCCGGCGAGCGCTAGTGGCTAACGAGAGGCGATTCTGCCAACGCTGGTAGACGTCACACTTCCTATAATGTGTCGTACCCCCAGTCAGACAACTCACCAAAAATAATCCCACAAAAATCTCTCTGGGTGGAGCATCCCGGCCAGGTAGTCTCTCTCCTATTAGCTAAAATATCTTTGACTCAGAGAGAGAGAGAGAGAGACAGACACATTGTGTGAGAGAGAGAGAGAGTTACCCACTCTCCCTTTCACTGTCACGCTTCGTATAATGCGTCGCACAGGTGCACCAACACAGGCAACACGGCGCAGCAAGCACACAGAATACGGCGGCGGTGGCTGTGCTCCGACGACGTACACACTCTCCCTCTCGCTGTCACGCTTCGTATAATGCGTCGTATAGCTAGGTCATGCTTCGTTTAATGCGTCGTATACTGTCCTAGGTCATGCTTCGTATAATGTGTCGTACCCCCATCCAGACGACTCACCAAAAATAATTCCACAAAAATCTCTCTGGGTGGAGCAGCCCGGCCAGGTAGTCTCTCCTAAAAAAATTATCTCCTAAATGTTTTCTCTCCTAAATTTTTGTGGGTGAAAGATGTCGTGGCAAAATAATTGACAACTTGATTTCTTTAACAGGACACCGTGAGCGCGCTCATTGCTGCTGATTATGGGCAAGACGTTAGCTAACAAATCTTTGACTCAGAGAGAGAGAGAGAGAGAGAGACAGACACATCTTCTTTTCTCTCCTAAATTTTTGTCGGTGAAAGATGTCGTCGACAAATAATTGACTGTGACAGACACATCACCAAAAAGTCAGACAACAAATTTAGACCCTCCCGAAGAAAAAGGGTTCACCGCCAACTCAAGTCGTATAGCAGAAGATCGCCTAAAGATTTGTGTGTTAAAATCACGACAGGGACCCGTACAGCGGCGACGCCGCAGCAGCCCGGCCAGGTAGTTTCTCTCTAGGTGGAGCAGTCCGGCCAGGTAGTCGCCTCTCTGAGTGGAGCAGCCCGGCCAGGTAGTCTCTCTCTGGGCATCTTTGACAACAGCCGACTAAGCACCTCTCAATCCCCTCCCATCAGATCCTCCACTTTCTTAACTTTAGGATCAAGTGAAGTGACCTAAAATTAATGGGAGTAACTGGTACTGTGGTGCTTCGTACTTATAATTTGTTGTATAGCTAGGTCATGCTTCGTATCCCTACCCAGTAACTATCGTCCAATTAGCTTAACCTCAGTTGTATGTAAAATGCTAGAAACGGTCATTCGAGAAAGACTCGTAAATCACTTAGAGGAAAATAACATACTTAACCCTTAAAGAGCGGCGCTCAACTTAAGTCGTGCACCAATTTGCAGCAAGTTAGGAGCATTATTAAGGCTTTTAACACCTTACGAGCGGCCTATGCGGTTTATTTATATGTACCGCCCAGCGGGGTGTTTTTAGCCAAAATAGGGCTGTTTACGTGATCATTTTCATGCCTAAATAAGACCCAGAACGTAAAACAAGTATCTATCCCTGAAAGGGCATAAACAGAGCTTTCGAATGACACCATAACGATCCTTTTATGATGGCTAGTTTTCTTGCAATAACCGTGCAACGCGAGTGCAAAAAGCATGTATTTAGGCAATTTCCCCATACAATTCCGTATATAGCGAGTGAGAGAGGGAGGGAGGAGGTGGGATTCGTGTCAGTAGGTTCGCCGCGGTGGTCGGGAGCAGTCATACGCTCGCTACTCTCCTGCCACCACTTTTCTCTCTCTCTCAGCAACATTACGTGCTGATATTGCCACACAATATATGTCGAGCGCCGCCACATAGTCCAGCTTTATTTAACTTGACTTATGTTGCGCGCCGCTAATTAAGGGTTAAAGGGTTAAAATCGAGTGCAAATGGCCGGGAGAGCAGCGGGCCAGACAGCCGACTCCCAGGGCTTACCGCCGCCCATTAACTCATGTTCCCTGTGTTCTCGAGAGGCCGGCAGTGTAGCCGGCAGTGAGCATAGCTGGAAAAAATATACCGATATATACTAAACTTCCATGTTCGTGGCACCACTGCAAGAGAACCCCGAGTGCTACGTAGCTCGTTCTGGTCTCATTTTGAAGCTTTTACTGCAGTGCCTAGTTTTTTGCTAAATATATTTTTTTTTCATGCAGATACTTGATTTATCATGCAGGAGGGCCTGAATATGCCCAAATGAGCCCAAAACACCCCGCTAGACAAGGGTTAAAGATACTCAACACGGCTTTCGTAAAAAACGTTCCTGTTTAACAAACCTCTTAGACTTCTTCCACGATATTCTCAACCTCTACGATGAGAGTAAAGCTGTAGATATTATATACCTTGATTTTCAAAAGGCCTTTCACAAAGTTCCCCACAAACGTTTACTGCTAAAACTAAAAGTGCATGGAATACAAGACGGTGTGTTGAAATGGATAGAAAATTGGCTTAGCGACAGAAAGCAAAGAGTAGTCATAAACGGTAAGGCATCTAAATGGACCAATGTAAGTAGCGGGGTACCCCAGGGATCGGTACTAGGTCTAATTCTCTTTCTAATTTACATCAATGACATAGATGAGGGTCTCACCTGTACAATCTCAAAATTTGCTGACTATACAAAAATTGCAAATAGCGTACTCTCAAAAGAACAAGTTGACGATATGCAACACAATCTAGATAAATTGTCATGTTGGGCCAAAATTTGGCAAATGAGTTTCAATGCGGATAAATGTAAAGTACTACATATCGGATACCTAAATGAGAAAGCAAACTATTCGATGAATGGCACTCAGGTTAAGAATGTAAACAGAGAAACCGATCTGGGAGTAACAATATTGAGTAACCTAAAACCGAGTCAACAATGCTCAGAAGTTGTTAAGAAGGCAAACAAAATAATTGGCTTTATAGGCAGGTCATTTGAGCATAAATCCAAAGAAGTTATCCTAACCCTTTACAATTCCTTAGTCCGCCCTCTTATGGAATACTGCATTCAATCCTGGTGCCCTTATTACCAAAAAGATATAAACAAGCTAGAACAAGTTCAACGTAGAGTTACCAAAATTATACCTAGCCTAAAGAACAAACCATACGAAGAGTGTCTTAGAGAATTAAATCTATTTCCTTTAACCCAGCGCAGATTAAGAGGTGACTTAATTCAAGTGTTCAAAATCATCAAAGGCATCGACAATATGGACTGTAGTAAGTACTTCACTATCGACCAATCTAATTACACTCGGGGAAACGGTTGCAAAACTATTGGTAAATCTTTTAACTCACACGAATCTAAGAATTTCTTCTTCAATCGAGTTGTCAACTTGTGGAATGGGCTTCCCCGAAACGTTATAGACTGCATCACCGTTGATTCATTTAAACTCCGCCTAGACAAATATCTCGCATCAAACCCGCGACTGACTGCGTTTGTAAATGAATAACTTTATTTTATTCCCCCCCCTCAGTTACTAACCCATATGTCCCCTACTAACTTCCTAATTCTACCACGGACATTAGTTCCAGGGCAGTAATTCCCTTTCCAATGTTCACTTACCCACTCTAAACCACTGTTTGGACACTTGATCCTCAGTGTTTTGGAGGACAAGCAACCTAGAAGGGTCACTAGATATGTTGTTGCTTGATTTCCTTTGTACTCCTTTGTACTCCTTTGTATTATGTAAATCGGAAAATAAAATGGAATTTTTCATGTTTTTCTTTTATTTGATCTAGGTTTTACAATTTCTTCTCCTAAATTTTTGTGGGTGAAAGATCGTTTCATAGCCCAATCGAGGGGCCGAATACGGTCTCGTATATGGTAGCGCTGGCACACAGCGCTGGCAACATGGCGCAGTAAGCACACAGAATACGGTTCCCCAGTCAGACGACTCATAAAAAATATCTTCTCTCCTAAATTTTTGTGGGTGAAAGATGTCGTGGAAAAATAATTGACAACTCGATTTCTTTAACAGGACAGTGTGAGCGCGCTCATTGCTGCTGATTATGGGCAAGACGTAAACTAAATAATCTTTGACTCAGGGAGAGAGAGAGAGAGAGACAGACACAGTGTGTGAGAGAGAGAGAGACAGACACAGTGTGTGAGAGAGAGAGAGAGTTCCACACTCTCCCTCTCGCTGTCACGCTTCGTATAATGCGTCGTATAGCTAGGTCATGGTTCGTTTAATGCGTCGTATACTGTCCTAGGTCATGCTTCGTATAATGTGTCGTACCCCCAGTCAGACGACTCACCAAAAATAATCCCACAAAAATCTCTCTGGGTGGAGCAGCCCGGCGAGGTAGTCTCTCCTAAAAAAATTATCTCCTAAATGTTTTCTCTCCTAAATTTTTGTGGGTGAAAGATGTCGTGGCAAAGTAATTGACAACTCGATTTCTTTAACAGGACAGCGTGAGCGCGCTCATTGCTGCTGATTATGGGCAAGACGTTAGCTAAAAAATCTTTGACTCAGAGAGAGAGAGAGACAGAGACAGACACATCTTCTTTTCTCTCCTAAATTTTTGTGGGTGAAAGATGTCGTGGAAAAATAATTGACAACTCAATTCCTTTAAAAAATTCACACACACAAATTTAGACCCTCCCGAAGAAAAAAGGTTCACCGCCAACTCAAGTCGTATAGCAGAAGATCGCGTAAAGATTTGTGTGTTAAAATCACGACAGGGACCCGTACAGCGGCGACGCCGCAGCAGCCCGGCCAGGTAGTCTCTCTCTGGGTATCTTTGACAACAGCCGACTAAGCTGTCTTCGGTGAGACTTTTTGTATTGCACTAGACATATCGAAAGCCTTCGATAGAGTCTGGCATAAATCTTTAATTTCTAAACTACCCTCCTTCGGTTTCTATCACTCCATCTGTGCCTTTGTCTCTAATTTCCTTTCCGGCCGTTCCATAGCCGCGGTTGTGGACGGCCATTGTTCACTTCCTCACCCTATAAACTCCGGTGTTCCTCAGGGCTCTGTCCTATCTCCTATTCTCTTTCTAATTTTTATAAATGATCTCCTTAACTGTACCTTAATTCCCATCCATTCATACGCAGACGACTCAACCTTGCACTACTCCATTAGTTTTTCAGAACGCCCCAGCCAGCAATCCCTCAACGACAAACGTAATGAAGCCATAGAACTCTTAAATTCTGATCTAAATACTATTTCCAGTTGGGGCAGAGAAAACCTTGTTAACTTTAATGCTTCCAAAACCCAATTTCTCCATCTATCTACCCGTCAGGATCTCCCAGCGGACTATCCCTTATTCTTCAACAATACAAAAATCAACCCTTCATCTTCTCTCAATATTCTTGGTGTCTCTTTTTCTGCTGCTCTCATTTGGAAGGACCATATTACCAGTCTTGCTAAGGCAGCCTCCCAGAAGCTGGGTATGCTCAACCGCCTTAGGGGGTTCTTTTCCCCTGCACAGCTTCTTGCTCTGTACAGGGGCATAGTGCGCCCTTGTATTGAGTATTGTTCACATGTGTGGGGAGGTTCCTCTCACACCGCTCTCCTAGACAAAGTTGAAAGGAAGGCCTTTCGTATCATTAACTCCCGTCCACTCACCAACTCTCTGCAATCTCTCTCTCTCCGCCGCAATGTTGCATCTCTCTCGCTATTCTATCGCTACTATAATAATCAGTGTTCCTCAGAGCTATCCCAGTGCATACCACCTCCTTTACGTAGGGCACGTGGTACCCGTCTTGCAACTCAATCCCACCCCTACTCTGTGCAACTCTCCAACCCAAGATTGAAACGTTACTCTCAAACTTTCTTTTACTCAACAGCTGAGCTCTGGAACTCTCTCCCAGAATCAGTCTTTCCCTCTTCCTATGACTTAAATTGCTTCAAACTCCGTGTGTCCAGGCATTTTGGCTCGAACGTCCCTTGATTTTGGCCCTGTCACTCTTTCAACTATGGGGGAGGCACTCGCTATAGGCAGTTATGCCTTTTGCCTCCCTCAATCACATAGAAAAAAAAAAAAAAAAAAAGCACCTCTCAATCCCCTCCCATCAGATCCAGCACTTTCTTAACTTTAGGATCAAGTGACCTAAAATTAATGGGAGTAACTGGTACTGTGGTGCTTCGTACTTATAATTCGTCGTATAGCTAGGTCATGCTTCGTATAATATATATCGGAAAATAAAATGAAATTTTTCATGTTTTTCTTTTATTTGTCCTAGTTTTTACAATTTCTTCTCTCCTAAAGTTTTGTGGGTGAAATATCGTTTCATATCCCAATCGAGGGGCCGAATACGGTCTCATATGTGCCTGTGTTGGCACCGGTGCACCAACACAGGCAACACGGTGAAGCAAGCACACAGAATACGGCGGCGGTGGCTGTGCTCCAACGACGTACACAATCTCCCTCTGGCTGTCACGCTTCGTATAATGCGTCGTATAGCTAGGTCATGCTTCGTTTAATGCGTCGTATACTGTCCTAGGTCATGCTTCGTATAATGTGTCGTACCCCCAGTCAGACGACTCACCAAAAATAATCCCACAAAAATCTCTCTGGGTGTAGCAGCCCGGCCAGGTAGTCTCTCTCCTATTAGCTAAAAAATCTTTGACTCAGAGAGAGAGAGAGAGACAGACACAGTGTGTGAGAGAGAGAGAGAGTTACCCACTCTCCCTCTCGCTGTCACGCTTCGTATAATGCGTCGCACAGGTGCACCAACACAGGCAACATGGCGCAGCAAGCACACAGAATACGGCGGCGGTGGCTGTGCTCCGACGACGTACACACTCTCCCTCTCGCTGTCACGCTTCATATAATGCGTCGTATAGCTAGGTCATGCTTCGTTTAAGGGGAGGTATTTAGTTTGGTCCGTAGATATCCTTCAAGCTTAATAGTACACCCCCTTGAGCCCCTTTCTAGATAAATTTGTACATTTTTCGGTAGAAAAATGTCCCGGCTGAAAGCCGGTTCCTCTTAAATTACAGGCTCGCTATCGCTTGCCAGGATAAAATAGACACCTGAATTGCACGAAAGGTCTTAATATGGGGTGAAAGTTCTTAAAATTGCTTAACTAAGGGGGCAAACGTTTTATAATATCAAAAGCAATGGGGCTAAACATGAGGGAGAAAGGGGTCAAGAAAACATCCCTCAAGTGGAGACCTCCCCTTAACCATTTATTGGCGGTGCGCAACTTATGTCGTGTGAAAGAAATTTGGACTAAGTGGCGTTTCACAACTTATGTCGTGTGCCATTTTCACCACGTAATGTTGCTGAGAGAGAGAGATAAGTGGTGGCAGGAGAGTGGCAAGCGAATGACTGCTCCAGACCACCGCGGCGGACCTACTGACATGAATCCCACCCTCCCCCACCCTCACGCACTCGATACACAGGGAATTATGTAGGGAAACTACCTAATTACATGGTTTTTGCACTCGTGTTGCGCGATCGTTGCAAGAAAACTAGCGGTCGTACAAGGATGGTTAGGGTGTCATTGGAAAGCTCTCTTTATGCCCTTTCAGGAATATATACTTGTTTTACGCTCTGGGTCTTATTAAGGCATGAAAATTATCACGTAAACAACCCTATTTAGGGTAAACATACCCCGCTGGGCGGTACATATAAATTACCGCCTAGGCCGCTCGTAAGGTGTTAATGCGTCGTATACTGTCCTAGGTCATGCTTCGTATAATGTGTCGTACCCTGTTACGACTGGGGTTCAAATATATCAGGGCTCTTATTCATTGGACTAGTAATGGCATAAATGTTACAACGGAAAGCGCTAGCTCCAACCTCTGAAATATATTCCCAGTGAACAAAGAACACAAATACTCTACAGAGTTCTATATGCAATAATAGGCTATCAAACTCTCAATAAATGTGCGTCTACTCTAGGCTTAATGTTATGTGAAAACAGCCTATTACTACCTATAACCGAAGGTGCTTGGTTATGGTATGCAAAGTAAGGTGGTAAGAGAAGTTACAGCTTACGTTACTTTAATCAATAAATGTCAGGCACTCCTGCATGAAAGAAAGTGCACTAAAGTCCTTCAACACTAACAAGGAATCTTCTTTAAATGTTAGATGTTATAAAGATGCTCGTATCGGAAATGGAACCCAAAAAGGCAGGCAGCGGAACAATGCTCGTGCAGGCTATGCACACAAAAAGGCAGAATATATAATGCCGTCGGAGCCAAGAATATCCTAAACACTACAACACTAATAATAATCGCCACGACAATGCAGTATTCCTATCAACAAAAAGAGCCTAAGTCGTTTGTGTCTCAATACATCAAACTAGGCTGCGAAATGCTTGTGTAATCATAAATGGGTATGCATAAAAAGAGTAATTAGGTTAATATAGTTAATGTCTACTGTGACTGATAAAGTCTAGCTAGAGTCAATGATACGAGATACTGGTCCGCATGGCATGCTGCATAGCCTAGTGCAAATCTCAAGTCTGTGCGTCAAATATTACGTTATAATGAAGGGTAGCTCTCTTGAGAAACCTTAATACCGAAGTATTAAGCGTTCTCCTGGCGTACCTCAAAGACAAACAATCGAGACTAGAACAGTGCAGAATGGTATAGGCAAAAAGCCCTCATTCGTGCATGCTCTACTCTCAATGGCACACAGACTAGAATTTACTCAATCAACTCCAGTTCTCAGGTATGTCGTGCCGCTTTTAACTAAAGCCAGCACTCATAGGAAACAATACCTATTATATCAGACTCCCAGTCTAGCATTATCTAATCCAGCAGAACACTAATAATTATAGGAAGCGGCAATATGAAAGCCAACCAATGCTTCGTGATCCACTTATCTTAATAACTAACATACACAGGTTATATCAGACCTTAACACACAATACAACTGGCCAGCATGAAGCTGATTTTGCAGAGTTAACCAGAGGGGATATAATGTTAATAGAAAGGTGGTGAAAGATATGGAAAATGAGAGAGATAGGCAGAGGAAAAGATTCTCAGGTGCGGAGCTGGGATAGATAGCAAGGGACAAAAAGATGGGTGTGTTCTAGAAACCAGATCTGAGGGAGAGAGTGGCGAGGAACCAGTATATATACTGGCACTAGCTCGAGCCACGTGGGAAAACAGCGGTTACAAGTGATCTGGCCACTAACAAGAGCTCACAGCATGGTAAGGACCTCCCTCCACCAACCCCCGCGAGGCAGCCAGCCGTGACGTCATCGAGCGGGACAAAAAACACTGCGCGCCCCCTCTCACTCTGTTCTACTCCCTCTCTCTCTCCCAGATCCTATCATTACTAGTTAATGACAAAACATATATTTTACAATTAAATATATAAAGCCTTGACATGGGCGAAAACAAAGAGCCTTTCTGGACTGCCCATGACACAAGCTTTCATATGAAATAAAGCACACTCTAATACATAAACTGTAGCCCCATCCACTGCCCTGGCGATCCTAGTGAGTCACTGTAGGACAAGCCATGCGGTTCTAACGGAGTGGTCAACGTCACACCCCCCCCAAGATTTTTCTCAGAGGCCCCAAGGCTCACAAAAATCTGATGGTTAGAACCCATGCTATATCTCCACTTCCCATCACCCAGCGGCAGTAAAATATCTGGCACAGTTCTTCAACAAATTTTTTTTTTCAAAATTATAACCCTCCCAACACAATAGGTTAAATTATATGTAGTTATGCTCCTCAAGAGCGAGCTTCTCTAGCCCAGCATTCTGAGAGGAGTGCAACTCAGAATTACTGCTATAACATACTGAAAAAAATTCAACTGTCAAAGAAAGTTTTTTTATTTGATTTTTAGGTTTTTAATTTGTTTATTTCGGCTGCACTATAGGGGCAAGCCTAGTTTTTTCTTCTATACCAAACGCTCAACTCCTGCTTTACGACCCAATACGCTGGGCTACAACCGCGAGCCAACAAGCACCAAGCGCAAAATACTATTCAAACTAAAGCAGGAGGCTACCCGTGTGTCAATCTACCCAGGATCATATACCCTTGAACGACCATCTGCAACCAAGTTGTCACAACCGGCAATATGGCGTATGTCCAGGTTATATACCAATAACCTTAGTGACCACCTGGTCAGCCTCATATTCCGATTGTGAAACTGGTCCAAGAACTTGAGAGGGTGATGATCTGGGTAAACTACAACGACCGGACCATAGGCTGGAACACAGACCTCGAAATGCCTCAGAGCAAGTACAACCGCCAGCAGCTCCTCCTCGACAACAGAGCAGCTCCCCTGGGCCGAATTGTACTTCTCCGAGCAGAAACTAACAGGATGCTCCAGCCCATCATCGTCCTTTTCCACAAGGACGGCACCAGCCCCCACACTACTAGCCTCCGTTGCTAGTTGGAAAGGTAGGCTAAAGTCAGGGGCCCTGAGGATCGGGTGAGTGCACAACAGGTGTTTTACTTCTCTAAACACCTTCTCACACTCAGGCGCCCAATTAAACTTCTTATCCTTCCAATTATCCTCCACCTGAGCTTGACTGTCCCGTTCTCCTTCTCCACCTTGACTGCTAAACGTCATCACAGGCACAGTGAGAGGCTCAGGGGGGTGCCTCCCATACTCCTTCATGGGATTAACATGACATAACTGATTGCGCTTCCGTCTGTCTGGAGTGGCTACCAAGTAAACCAGGTCCGATAGCTCCTCCACCACCCTATAAGGACCAGTGTACTTCGCGGATAAGGGGTGACCTACAAGGGGCAGTAGCATCAACACCTCCTGACCCACGTGAAACTCCCTGAGTTCAACCTTGAGGTCGTACCTGTCCTTCCTGAGGGCCTGAGAGCTAGTCAAATTACGGCCAGCCAACTCCAGACTGCGCAACATCCGTTCTCGACTGTTGAGGACACACTTGAGCATAGAACAAGGTTTTTCTGCGCCCTCCCATACTTCTTCAACCATATGGAGAGGCCCTCTGACACGGTGTCCAAAGACGAGCTCATCAGGGCCGAATCCCAAACTCTCCCCAGGTACCTCCCGTGCAGCAAACAAAACAACATGAATCTCCTGCGGGTAACCATACCGGGAAAAATACACTAGCAAGCCTCGGACCACCGTCTTCGCTGACCCATTTCTCATAGGGTACGCGTCAGGGTACCTCGTTGCTACATCTCTCGACTGTGCAACACTGTCCTCCTTCAACTCGACAGCACCGGTACCACATTCAAGAACCTCCGGGTCTTCCAATTGCAACTTACGAATGTCCGAAGGAGCAAGCCTATCCAAGTGTTTGCGAAACAACTCATGCCCCCCTCCTACATTAAGTTTGGCCTCCCGTTGCTCTCTCTCTGCATACCGTTGCTGTCTCATCGTCTTTTTAAGCCCATCCACTGCCCCTTCAGGAACAGTTACTGGGTCTTCTTCAGACTCGATATTTGGTCCTAATACTGAGTCCCCGAGAATGTCCGCTGATACTAAACTCGCAACCGCATCAACTTTCAACCCCTTCTCGGTACCCTTCCTCCGCTGATCTAAAGATTGTTGACCAGAATGTGACTCCCTAGATGCAGAATCTCCGGTGACAACACACACCATAGGCTGTCCCGGACACTTCTCAACCCACTCCTGCTCCTCCCTACTCACGTCGGCCGGCTTCTCGGCAACGACCAAGGGGGGAGCCTCAGAAGTAGGTCCCGCAAAGTCGTTGCCGAGAAGGAGGTCGACGCCCCCAACAGGTAACTTCTCCACAATCCCTACATCCAGGTCACGAGTCAAACCATCAACTTCCACCTTCATTCTCACAAGCGGGTATGACCTTGTCGCATTAACTCCCTGAACCACAACCACCCGCGCCGTATTGACAGGTTTACCAGTGCAATTTCTCAACAGTGTTTGCGATGCCCCAGTGTCACGCAAAATTCTCACCTCATGTCTTCTACCCCCCCACTCCACACAACCGAGTCCCCTGTGGTCACTAAAGGCATCACGGACAGGGAATAAGCCTTCCGGATCCTTCTGCACTGGCAGTGTATTTACCTCGGAAGAAATGCCTCTAACAAACTCTGATGTCCTCTTGAACACTTCAATGCCGTGAGCAAAAGACACGGCTGCCGGAGGAGGTCGACTAGGGCACTCATTTGCCTTATGACCCTCCTGGTGGCAACTAAAACACATACATTTTGGTTTCGGCTTATACTGTGATGTAAAAGGCCCCTGACTTTTCACATACGGTGTGGTGTAAGGTTTGGATTCAGTTTTAGTTTCATGGCTCTTCTGTTTGAATGTGTCATTGTTACGGGGAGGGGGAGGATAACGGTCCTTAGCACTTACATCGTACCTCTGTGAGGACCCGCAACCCCGAATCAACGACAGCCGTCGATCAGCCATTTCTGCTGCTTCGACTAGAGTTCTTGGGTTTTTCTCCTTCAAGTTCAAAGTTAGATCACCGCACGTGCTCTTAAAGAACTGCTCCAACATCATTAACTGCTTAATTTCATCAAATGTTGTGACCCTCTCAGATCGGAGCCAGTTCCCCATAGCATCGGACAAGTCCCGGGCGTGTTCCAAAAAGGTGCTATCTCTTCCCTTAGTTTCACCCCGGAACTTCAAACGGTACGTTTCCGGTTGCAATTCGAAAGCCCTCAGGACAGCCTCCTTGAGATCCTCATACACAATACATGACTCCAAAGGTAACGCATCGTAAGCTTTAAGACCCTTGCCTATTAATCTAGAGGATACAAGTGCTGCCCATTTATTCTCTGGCCACTGGTGTTCCTGGCACTTCTTCTCAAAGCGTGTGAAAAATTCTGTTACACCACTCTCATCAAACACCGGAACCAGTTTCAATAAGTGCGAGAGAGATTGCTCAGGAGCACGGTTACCAGCCCCAAGTCGCTGTCCCGTTGTCTCTACTCGCGACTTCTCTACGTCCCTGTCGGCACAGTACCTAGTCGACTCAGCTTGAATTTTTGCTAGCTCTATTTGCTGCTCACCTGCTCTTTGTTGCTGTTGAATCTGAAGCTCAGATACCCTGATAGCCTTTCTCTCTTCGATCTTAGCTAATTCGAGCTGAAGCAATAATTCTGGAGTTAACCATTGAGGAGGTGAAGGTGCTACAATGTTTGAAATTACCGGTGGTCCCCCCAGGGCAACCCACCCTGCCAGTCACCACCCACCTGTGGAAGCGTACCCGGGGTCGGCAAACTACTGGGATGGCTGGGAGTCGAGTGTAGGGGAAGCATGGCCGAAGGGCTCTGAGCACTCAACCCATCTCGCTCACCAGTCACCCTGCCCAGTACACACGTTATCAAGTTATCCCTGGTCATGCTGCTAGTAACCGCATGACCGATAGCTGTGGCCAGGCATTGAAGACCGTACCGCTCCATACCCTCCAACCGCTCGGCAGTAACAGGCCATTGCAAAAATATCCTAGCATCCTCCTCACAGTTCACCTGATTAACCATATCATCATTCTGCTGTTCCTCAGTTTCGACATTACGTATTGTGTCTCCATTCTCCTCTGATCCGGTATAAGACATGATGCTCACAAAAATTTCCCACCACAATATTCAGAAAACAAGCACCCCAAACTCTTATACCTCGATATACACACAAAAATTCTCGGAAATACTCAAGGGCTATACTATGTTGCAAAAAAAAATATTCTTGCTGATCCCCGCAAAATATTCTCCAAAACAACAAATGTTCCCTGCTAATAAATGTAGGTTCACCAAATCCTGGGTAAGGTCGCCATTTGTTACGACTGGGGTTCAAATATATCCGGGCTCTTATTCATTGGACTAGTAATGGCATAAATGTTACAACGGAAAGCGCTAGCTCCAACCTCTGAAATATATTCCCAGTGAACAAAGAACACAAATACTCTACAGAGTTCTATATGCAATAATAGGCTATCAAACTCTCAATAAATGTGCGTCTACTCTAGGCTTAATGTTATGTGAAAACAGCCTATTACTACCTATAACCGAAGGTGCTTGGTTATGGTATGCAAAGTAAGGTGGTAAGAGAAGTTACAGCTTACGTTACTTTAATCAATAAATGTCAGGCACTCCTGCATGAAAGAAAGTGCACTAAAGTCCTTCAACACTAACAAGGAATCTTCTTTAAATGTTAGATGTTATAAAGATGCTCATATCGGAAATGGAACCCAAAAAGGCAGGCAGCGGAACAATGCTCGTGCAGGCTATGCACACAAAAAGGCAGAATATATAATGCCGTCGGAGCCAAGAATATCCTAAACACTACAACACTAATAATAATCGCCACGACAATGCAGTATTCCTATCAACAAAAAGAGCCTAAGTCGTTTGTGTCTCAATACATCAAACTAGGCTGCGAAATGCTTGTGTAATCATAAATGGGAATGCATAAAAAGAGTAATTAGGTTAATATAGTTAATGTCTACTGTGACTGATAAAGTCTAGCTAGAGTCAATGATACGAGATACTGGTGCGCATGGCATGCTGCATAGCCTAGTGCAAATCTCAAGTCTGTGCGTCAAATATTACGTTATAATGAAGGGTAGCTCTCTTGAGAAACCTTAATACCGAAGTATTAAGCGTTCTGCTGGCGTACCTCAAAGACAAACAATCGAGACTAGAACAGTGCAGAATGGTATAGGCAAAAAGCCCTCATTCGTGCATGCTCTACTCTCAATGGCACACAGACTAGAATTTACTCAATCAACTCCAGTTCTCAGGTATGTCGTGCCGCTTTTAACTAAAGCCAGCACTCATAGGAAACAATACCTATTATATCAGACTCCCAGTCTAGCATTATCTAATCCAGCAGAACACTAATAATTATAGGAAGCGGCAATATGAAAGCCAACCAATGCTTCGTGATCCACTTATCTTAATAACTAACATACACAGGTTATATCAGACCTTAACACACAATACAACTGGCCAGCATGAAGCTGATTTTGCAGAGTTAACCAGAGGGGATATAATGTTAATAGAAAGGTGGTGAAAGATATGGAAAATGAGAGAGATAGGCAGAGGAAAAGATTCTCAGGTGCGGAGCGGGGATAGATAGCAAGGGACAAAAAGATGGGTGTGTTCTAGAAACCAGATCTGAGGGAGAGAGTGGCGAGGAACCAGTATATATACTCGCACTAGCTCGAGCCGCGTGGGAAAACAGCGGTTACAAGTGATCTGGCCACTAACAAGAGCTCACAGCATGGTAAGGACCTCCCTCCACCAACCCCCGCGAGGCAGCCAGCCGTGACGTCATCGAGCGGGACAAAAAACACTGCGCGCCCCCTCTCACTCTGTTCTACTCCCTCTCTCTCTCCCAGATCCTATCATTACTAGTTAATGACAAAACATATATTTTACAATTAAATATATAAAGCCTTGACATGGGCGAAAACAAAGAGCCTTTCTGGACTGCCCATGACACGAGCTTTCATATGAAATAAAGCACACTCTAAAACATAAACTGTAGCCCCATCCACTGCCCTGGCGATCCTAGTGAGTCACTGTAGGACAAGCCATGCGGTTCTAACGGAGTGGTCAACGTCACAACCCCCAGTCAGACGACTCACCAAAAATAATTCCACAAAAATCTCTCTGGGTGGAGCAGCCCGGCCAGGTAGTCTCTCCTAAAAAAATTCTCTCCTAAATGTTTTCTCTCCTAAATTTTTGTGGGTGAAAGATGTCGTGGCAAAATATTTGACAACTCGATTTCTTTAACAGGACTGCGTGAGCACGCTCATTGCTGCTGATTATGGGCAAGACGTTAGCTAAAAAATCTTTGACTCAGAGAGAGAGAGAGAGAGAGAGAGAGAGAGAGAGAGACAGACAGACACATCTTCTTTTTTCTCCTTAATTTTTGTGGGTGAAAGATGTCGTGGACAAATAATTGACAACTCGATTTCTATAAAAATTTCACACACACAAATTTAGACCCTCCAGAAGAAAAAAGGTTCACCGCCAACTCAAGTCGTATAGCAGAAGTTCGCCTAAAGATTTGTGTGTTAAAATTACGACAGGGACCCGTACAGCGGCGACGCTGCAGCAGCCCGGCCAGGTAGTCTCTCTCTAGGTGGAGCAGCCCGGCCAGGTAGTCGCCTCTCTGGGTGGAGCAGCCAGGCCAGGTAGTCTCTCTCTGGGCATCTTTGACAACAGCCGACTAAGTACCTCTCAATCCCCTCCCATCAGATCCTCCACTTTCTTAACTTTAGCATCAAGTGAAGTGACCTAAAATTGATGGGAGTAACTGGTACTGTGGTGCTTCGTACATATTATTTGTCGTATAGCTAGGTCATGCTTCGTATAATGTAAATCGGAAAATAAAATGGAATTTTGAATGTTTTTCTTTTATTTGTCCTAGTTTTTACAATTTCTTCTCCTAAATTTTTGTGGATGAAATATCGTTTCATATCCTAATCGAGGGGCCGAATACGGTCTCATATGTGCCTGTGTTGGCACAGGTGCACCAACACAGGCAACACGGTGAAGCAAGCACACAGAATACGGCGGCGGTGGCTGTGCTCCAATGACGTACACACTCTCCCTCTCGCTGTCACGCTTCGTATAATGCGTCGTATAGCTTGGTCATGCTTCGTTTAATGCGTCGTGTACTGTCCTAGGTCATGCTTCGTATAATGCGTCGTATACTGTCCTAGGTCATGCTTCGTATAATGTGTCGTACCCCCAGTCAGACGACTCACCAAAAATAATCCCACAAAAATCTCTCTGGGTGGAGCATCCCGGCCAGGTAGTCTCTCTCGTATTAGCTAAAAAATCTTTGGCTCAGAGAGAGAGAGAGAGAGACAGACACAGTGTGTGAGAGAGAGAGAGAGTTACCCACTCTCCCTCTCGCTGTCACGCTTCGAATAATGCGTCGCACAGGTGCACCAACACAGGCAACACGGCGCAGCAAGCACACAGAATACGGCGGCGGTGGCTGTACTGTGACGACGTACACACTCTCCCTCTCGCTGTCACGCTTCGTATAATGCGTTGTATAGCTAGGTCATGCTTCGTTTAATGCGTCGTATACTGTCCTAGGTCATGCTTCGTATAATGTGTGACGCATGTCGAGTATGAGCATGCTGTACAGAACGCCCAGTCAGGCCCCACTCTCGCTAGGATCGTCAGGGCAGGAACTTTGGCTGTAGTCTGTGTAGAGTTTCCTAACTTAGTTTATGTGAGCCGTTGTACTATAAGTATTATAAATATGTATTTTGTTTTCATCTGAGTCAACGAGTTCTATTTTATATCATTAGTTATAAGTATTGTGTGTGGGACTTATTTGTAATGATGAGAGGAGAGAGAGAGATTACGTAACGGGGGACAGTGAGTGCGCCACGCGGCAGGTAGGCCTAACTCCCTCCTCCCTCCTCCCTCCTCAGCGCGTGGGAAATCCTTTGTCGATCCCAGATTGAGAGAGAATATTACGTAATGATTGCCAGTGGGCGGTCCTTAGTAGTTTGCGATATGCTCACTAGAGGGCCGAGTATAAAAAGGGAAGTCTCGCCACATATTCTTCAGAACTCATTAGGCAGAGCGACTTCTCATATCCCTTGCTACTATACATATTCTTCCGACTGATGTGAACTTTCTCTACTCTCTGAACCGCCTATCTTCTCCTCTTCCCGACCCTTTATAACCTCAATGATGCCTTTGGTGCAGAGCTAGTCAGCCAAAGTATTATCGCTTGAGTTCTCACGAGATATATGCCTATTAGATAGCCTATTTTGGAAGGGATAACTAGAATAGGATTGATTAATGTTTGTTGCACTCGTATATGCATTTCCCTGTGTATGATTATTCATGTTCCTGTTTTCTGCTGGTTTAAGTAATGCTAGACTGGGATAAGGCTACAGGAGTTGTGATTCCCTATGTGTATTAGGTTTTGTTGAACCTGTACAATTGCAACGGAGACTTGGGAAGCCTAGGTGGTCTTTCTGACTGTGTACCTTGTGAGTTTAGCACTGTGTTGCGAGTGAGGGCCTTTGCCTCTGCCACCCAACACTGTGCTAACTCGTTTGCTTGACTTTGAGAGGATCGCCAGGAGAGAACCAGATACTAGTGATCTGGATCTCTCAAGAGAGCATCCCGTCAATTAACGTAATTTGGCCGCACAGTCTTAAGGACCTCACTAGGCTACGAGCCGCTTGCTCAGCCATTGTTTCCTAGCCTACTACATCCCAGCTAGACTTTGCTCGGTCAGCAGATACAGCATAGTATTGAAGCTTTCCTTATGTATGTTATTGTTTATGCACTATTGATTTAATGTGTGGCACGCATAGCTACTTTAGAGATTAGTGGCCCACGAGCACAATCCTAGTAGGCTATTGCCAGTGCATTGTCGGAGTACTTCTTTTTTATGTTTGCCATTTACTATTGTCTATTCTTATAATTCTTCTTATGCCAATTTAAAGCCTTTAATGTTAGTTAATTGCCAGTGTGTTGCTTATTGAATTGCTGTTCAAAATCCGATACTTACTTCTTACGAGTATCCGAGAAGCATCTAACTTTATCAGAAGATTCCTTGCTCGATGCTCGAGGACTATTGTTTAACGTAACGTAATAGTGCCGATCCGAAGTAGAGGGTGGAGGACTTCTTAAGTTCTTAGTCAAGGGTGGATTACTTCGGCTTCGGCCAACACTATTCTTTGGTGTTGTTGTATTTACTTCTTTGTTTGATTGTTGACCAGACTAGATAACTCCCGTCTCTTTATTAGTCTGTTGTGAAACGCTAGTACCGAGTTCTTGTATA
This sequence comes from Lithodes maja, assembly GCA_037953745.1. Classification (NCBI taxonomy): domain Eukaryota; kingdom Metazoa; phylum Arthropoda; class Malacostraca; order Decapoda; family Lithodidae; genus Lithodes; species Lithodes maja. Next base: position 149,247 of record JBAKBP010002511.1, on the reverse strand, counting down.
CCCCGTTATAGCAGATAGAACTCTGGAGGGTATTGGTGTTTTTTGTTCGGCTGGCAGTACTCTGGGGTTGGGATCGTGTGTTTCCGTTGTGGCAGCGAGCCATACTCGAGTCCTGTTTGAGAGCCCTAGTGTACCCGAGTGCCCGGTCGTAACAAATGGCGACCTTGCTTAGGATTTTGTGAACAGTATAAATTTTTGCAGAGTTGTACAACATTTGTTTGTTTGTACTTTAGCGTGCATATTGAAGAATATTTTTTTTTGTATGGCAATTAGTAGAGCATTTAAGAGACTCCAGTTAATTTAGCAATTAGTGCTTGCATAAGGAAGTTTAACACTTTTGTCTCGAGAATTTTTTTGTGGACTTCAGTATGTCGTGCCCTAGCACTGACGAGGAGCGAGAGATGCCATTTGAAGAGGTGCCGTTAGTAATCAGTGAGGAGGATGCTAGAGTTTTTGTGAGTAAGCGGTACCACGTGACGGAGGAGAGGCTGACTGGGGTGAATGTTTATGGCTTGCACCTGATAGCCAAGGTTTTGGGCATTGCCAATGTAGTAGGGATGTCCAAGGGGGAGCTGATTTCCTGGGTGTTGCGTGGGCGACATGGGGTTTCGGAGGAGAGGGCGTTTGGGGGGGTTCCTCCCCAGATCCCCTCTCACTCGACTCCCACAGTGCCGTCCACTCAGTTACCGGAGGTTAGCACCCTCCCACAGAGGGATGAGAATTGGCAGATTGGAGTGCCCTCGGGTGGTGCACATGGTGGTTCCCCAGTTTTTGCCCCCCCTCCTTCAGTAGTGGCAGCTCCCTCTTCCTGCCTGTCTCCAGATATGATATTTAGACTTGAGCTTGCTAAAATTGAGGCTGAGGCTGAGACCAGGAGGCAGGAGAATGAGACCAGGAGGCAGGAGAATGAGACTAGGAAGCATGAGATTGAGGCTGAGTCTAGGAAGCAGGAGAAGGAGATTGAGGCTGAGGTTAGGAGGCACGAGGCTGAGCTTAGGTACGACTCAGAGAAATATTGTGCTCAAATAGATTTAGATAAGACTCGTGCAGAGTCGACAGGGACTCGGATGGGCCGTGAGGGCCAAGTAAGAGAACAGTCCTTGTCCCACTTAGTCAAATTGGTGCCGGCATTTAGTGAAACTGAAGTCACAGAATTTTTTAATCGTTTTGAGAAGAAGTGTAGGGAGCATAATTGGCCTGAAGAGAAGTGGGCAGCTCTAGTCTCCTCAAGACTTACGGGTAAGGGTCTGAAGGCTTATGATGCACTGCCTTTAGAGTCTTGCATTGACTACCCAGTATTGAAGAGAGCTGTCCTACGGGCATACGAGTTGCAACCAGAAACATATCGATTGAAGTTTCGGGGTGTTACAAAGACTAGGGAGGCGACCTTTCTTGAACATGCCCGGGACTTAAAAGATGCACTTACAAACTGGACACGTTCTGAGAAAGCTGAGACGGCCGAACAGTTGACTGAGCTGTTTCTGCTCGAGCAGTTTTATAAGTGTACTGGTGCAGAAATGACTTTAACTATTAAAGAAAAGAACCCAAAAACTCTACAGGAGGCAGCTGAGATGGCTGACCTCCGGCTATCACTAATTCGTGGGTGCGGGTCTGCCCAGCGTAGTGAGGCAGGTAACAAGGGGCGTGACGCCCCACCCCCCCGAGTTAGTAATATACATTATGCAAACAAGTACAAGAGTTATGATACCAAGACTGACCACAAGACTAGCACCGTCCCATTTAAGAAGGGGCCGGGCCCTTCCCAGTACCAAGGGAAGCCCAAAGGGGAGTTGGAGTGTTATCATTGTCATGAAAAGGGGCACTTTGCAAGAGTCTGTCCTAGCAAACCACCTACAGCAGCTGTGTCTTTGGCCTGCAACATTGGTGTGTCTCCGAAGTCATCTGAGTTTGCCCGGGGCAGTTCGTCAGAGGCTGAGGCACAGCCAATGCAGAAGCACCTGGGAGGCTCGAACCCTGCTCAGGATGCTTTTTGCGACCATAGAGGGCGGGGTTGCGTGATGTGGGCGGGGCGCAAGCATGGAGTAGAGGTCTTGCGTGATACAGGTGCTTCCCAGACTCTGATGAATAACTTGACTGGCTACCCTATAAATGCGGCTCGGGTGGTAGTGGTGCAGGGTATTAATGCAACTCGGTCATACCCGCTGGTGCGGTTGGAGTTGGAGGTGGATGGTGTGGCACGTGAATTGGATGTCGGGATTGTGGAGAAACTGCCAGTGGAGGGCGTCGACCTTCTTCTCGGCAACGACTTTGCAATGCCCGCTTCTGAGGTTCTACCCTTAGTCGTTGCCGAGAGGCCGGCCGACGTGAGTGGGGGAGAGCAAGAGTGGGTCGAGCGGTGCCAGACACAACCCATGGCGTGTGTTGTCACCCGAGCTCGGGCAGCTAAAGTGTCACAGCCTAGTCCTCCGTCTTCAGACCAGCAGAGGAACGATCAACAGGAGGAGGCTAAAGCTGGAGTTGGTTTTAAGAGTTTTGACTCGGCGGCTCTCCTGGTTGATTCAGTATTGGCACCTATGTTAGAGTCTGGAGAGGCCCCAGGACCTGTCACAGCTAGTGAGGAGGTAGGGCCGGAAGAGACTCCGAGGCAGCAACGTTACACACGGAGAGAAAAAAGGGTTGCTCAGTTTGATATTGGGGGAGGACTTGGGTTGCTTCGGAAGCATCTAGACAGGTTGGTTCCCTCAGATATTTGTAAACTGCAGTTGGAGGATCCGGAAGTTCAGAAGTGTGGTAATGGTGCTGTCGAGATCAAACACGAGGACGGGGAAGCATGTCATGTGAACCTGTTGGAGGAGTTTGTGAGGCAACCACCTGAGCAGCCTACTGTCCCTGCGTTGGTCTGCCGCGGCCAAGGTGGAGAAGGAGAGGGGGGCAGTAGGGCACAGGTGGAGGAGAGTAGGGATTGTCATGTCTCGGCGGAGCAGTGGGCGGGGGACACGAGTCTGGTGGCTGTGGAAGCGCTAGAGCACCTGCCTGAGCAGCAGTGTGCAGCACTCCAGCACCAGCTCGGTTCATACCCCACTGGTCGTGCCGAGCCCCTGAGTCTCACAACTCGGGCGGTGCAAGATGTTCCGCGGGCAGGTCACGTGAATGTTAAAAGACCGTTAGCCTCGTTGTTTCGGTGGTTCAAGGTGGGCGACGAGGCTTTGGCATGGTTGCCAGGTCAGGGTCGACCCATGGCTGCCAAGGGTGGTGGTCAAAAGGAGGACATTGAGCAGATTGGTGAGGTTGGCAGTGGAGTGGATGTGCCCGGTCGTCACATAGCCTCCCAATGCTGCTCTAGTCTAATGCAACAGCCCTACCATAGACCGACTGTATCTGGCCATGTCTCTAAAAGCGGTGATGCTGAGCAGGCAGATGTCGTCACAAGGAATGCGGGGGTGCGCATGTACGGTATCGGCGGGGAAGCCTTAGCAATAATGAACTATGGGAGTGACTGCACAGGTGGTACTGATTGTCCCTCTCATGACCTGGCTGTTCTAGGGACGAAGGTGGAGAAGGAGGGAGACTACAGGTTAGAAGCTGCGGTCTCGGCTGGGTTGTGGGAGGGCACTAGGCATGTTGTTCGTGGAGACAGTGCAAGGCAGTTGTTTACTAGGCTATGGCAGTACTTTCGCATGTTTGTTGCTTCTCCAAGCCTGATGTACGGGGTAGAATCCGACCTGCAGGCTGGAGATAGTGCAAGGCTCAGTTTAATTCCCTACCGTATAAATCCTGCTCGACAGCCTATGGTGCAAGCAGTTGCAGCCTACCGGTGCAATGTTATGCCTGACGGACTTGAGAATGCACTAGCAACGTTTCAGAACCTGATGAATGAAATTAAAAGGGACGATGATGGGCTGGAGCATCCTGTTGGTTTCTGCTCGGAGAAGTGCAATTCGGCCCAGGGGAGCTGCTCTGTTGTCGAGGAGGAGCTGCTGGTGGTTGTGCTTGCGCTGGGGCATTTCGAGGTCTATGTTCCAGCCTATGGTCCGGTCGTTGTAGTTTACCCAGATCATCACCCTCTCAAGATCTTGGACCAGTTTCACAATCGGAACATGAGGCTGACCAGGTGGTCACTAAGGTTATTGGTATATAACCTGGACATACGCCATATTGCCGGTTGTGATAACGTGGTTGCAGATGGTCATTCAAGGGTATATGATCCTGGGTAGATTGACACACGGGTAGCCTCCTGCTTTAGTTTGAATAGTATTTTGCGCTTGGTGCTTGTTGGCTCGCGGTTGTAGCCCAGCGTATTGGGTCGTAAAGCAGGAGTTGAGCGTTTGGTATAGAAGAAAATAGGCTGCCCTTATAGTGCAGCCGGAAAAAAACAAAAAAAAACATATTAAAATATAAAAAAATCATATAAAAAAACTCTTTCTTTTTGATATAGATAATTGTAGAAGTTTGTCATAGCCTATTGAGTTTGAGTAGTCCACGAACTATCAAACGGCTGGGCTGCTGTAAGCTCGCTCTGGGAGCATGATATTGTGTCTTTTTTGCTATTGGTGGGAGGAGTTATAAAATGTGAATTTTTTTAATAAGATGTGTTTTAGTGATAAACTCAGCTTTGTTTTAGTGCCATGCGGTCGCTGGGTGTGAGGGGCTTGATGGGGTTCTGTGTGTCAGATTTTAGCTCAGGGTTGAGCAAGTAAAATCTTGGGGGAGGTGTGACGCATGTCGAGTATGAGCATGCTGTACAGAACGCCCAGTCAGGCCCCACTCTCGCTAGGATCGTCAGGGCAGGAACTTTGGCTGTAGTCTGTGTAGAGTTTCCTAACTTAGTTTATGTGAGCCGTTGTACTATAAGTATTATAAATATGTATTTTGTTTTCATCTGAGTCAACGAGTTCTATTTTATATCATTAGTTATAAGTATTGTGTGTGGGACTTATTTGTAATGATGAGAGGAGAGAGAGAGATTACGTAACGGGGGACAGTGAGTGCGCCACGCGGCAGGTAGGCCTAACTCCCTCCTCCCTCCTCCCTCCTCCCTCCTCAGCGCGTGGGAAATCCTTTGTCGATCCCAGATTGAGAGAGAATATTACGTAATGATTGCCAGTGGGCGGTCCTTAGTAGTTTGCGATATGCTCACTAGAGGGCCAAGTATAAAAAGGGAAGTCTCGCCACATATTCTTCAGAACTCATTAGGCAGAGCGACTTCTCATATCCCTTGCTACTATACATATTCTTCCGACTGATGTGAACTTTCTCTACTCTCTGAACTGCCTATCTTCTCCTCTTCCCGACCCTTTATAACCTCAATGATGCCTTTGGTGCAGAGCTAGTCAGCCAAAGTATTATCGCTTGAGTTCTCACGAGATATATGCCTATTAGATAGCCTATTTTGGAAGGGATAACTAGAATAGGATTGATTAATGTTTGTTGCACTCGTATATGCATTTCCCTGTGTATGATTATTCATGTTCCTGTTTTCTGCTGGTTTAAGTAATGCTAGACTGGGATAAGGCTACAGGAGTTGTGATTCCCTATGTGTATTAGGTTTTGTTGAACCTGTACAATCGCAATGGAGACTTGGGAAGCCTAGGTGGTCTTTCTGACTGTGTACCTTGTGAGTTTAGCACTGTGTTGCGAGTGAGGGCTTTTGCCTCTGCCACCCAACACTGTGCTAACTCGTTTGCTTGACTTTGAGAGGATCGCCAGGAGAGAACCAGATACTAGTGATCTGGATCTCTCAAGAGAGCATCCCGTCAATTAACGTAATTTGGCCGCACAGTCTTAAGGACCTCGCTAGGCTACGAGCCGCTTGCTCAGCCATTGTTTCCTAGCCTACTACATCCCAGCTAGACTTTGCTCGGTCAGCAGATACAGCATAGTATTGAAGCTTTCCTTATGTATGTTATTGTTTATGCACTATTGATTTCATGTGTGGCACGCATAGCTACTTTAGAGATTAGTGGCCCACGAGCACAATCCTAGTAGGCTATTGCCAGTGCATTGTCGGAGTACTTCTTTTTTATGTTTGCCATTTACTATTGTCTATTCTTATAATTCTTCTTATGCCAATTTAAAGCCTTTAATGTTAGTTAATTGCCAGTGTGTTGCTTATTGAATTGCTGTTCAAAATCCGATACTTGCTTCTTACGAGTATCCGAGAAGCATCTAACTTTATCAGAAGATTCCTTGCTCGATGCTCGAGGACTATTGTTTAACGTAACGTAATAGTGCCGATCCGAAGTAGAGGGTGGAGGACTTCTTAAGTTCTTAGTCAAGGGTGGATTACTTCGGCTTCGGCCAACACTATTCTTTGGTGTTGTTGTATTTACTTCTTTGTTTGATTGTTGACCAGACTAGATAACTCCCGTCTCTTTATTAGTCTGTTGTGAAACGCTAGTACCGAGTTCTTGTATACCCCGTTATAGCAGATAGAACTCTGGAGGGTATTGGTGTTTTTTGTTCGGCTGGCAGTACTCTGGGGTTGGGATCGTGTGTTTCCGTTGTGGCAGCGAGCCATACTCGAGTCCTGTTTGAGAGCCCTAGTGTACCCGAGTGCCCGGTCGTAACAAATGTGTCGTACCCCCAGTCAGATGACTCACAAAAAATAATTCCACAAAAATCTCTCTGGGTGGAGCAGCCCAGCCAGGTTAGTCTCTCATAAAAAAATTCTCTCCTAAATGTTTTCTCTCCTAATTTTTTGTGGGTGAAAGATGTCGTGGCAAAATAATTGACAACTCGATTTCTTTAACAGGACAGCTTGAGCGCGCTCATTGCTGCTGATTATGGGCAAGACGATAGCTAAAAAATCTTTGACTCAGAGAGAGAGAGAGATAGAGAGACAGACACATCTTCTTTTTTCTCCTAAATTTTTGTGGGTGAAATATGTTGTGGACAAATAATTGACAACTCGATTTCTATAAAAATTTCACACACACAAATTTAGATCCTCCCGAAGAAAAAAGGTTCACCGCCAACTCAAGTCGTATAGCAGAAGATCGCCTAAAGATTTGTGTGTTAAACTCACGACAGGGACCCGCACAGCGGCGACGCCGCAGCAGCCCGGCCAGGTAGTCTCTCTCTAGGTGGAGCAGCCCGGCCAGGTAGTCGCCTCTCTGGGTGGAGCAGCCCGGCCAGGTAGTCTCTCTCTGGGCATCTTTGACAACAGCCGACTAAGCACCTCTCAATCCCCTCCCATCAGATCCTCCACTTTCTTAACTTTAGGATCATGTGAAGTGACCTAAAATTAATGGGAGTAACTGGTACTGTGGTGCTTGGTACTTATAATTCGTCGTATAGCTAGGTTATGCTTCGTATAATGTAAATCGGAAAATAAATTGGAATTTTTCATGTTTTTCTTTTATTTGTCCTAGTTTTTACAATTTCTTCTCCTAAATTTTTGTGGGTGAAAGATCGTTTCACAACCCAATCGAGGGGCCGAATACGGTCTCGTATGTGGTAGCGCTGGCACACGGCGCTGGCAACATGGCGCAGTAAGCACACAGAATACGGTACCCCAGTCAGACAACTCATCAAAAATATCTTCTCTCCTAAATTTTTGTGGGTGAAAGATGTCGTGGAAAAATAATTGACAACTCGATTTCTTTAACAGGACAGCGTGAGCGCCTCATTGCTGCAGATTATGGGCAAGACGAGAGCTAAAAAATCTTTGACTCAGGGAGAGAGAGAGAGAGACAGACACAGTGTGTGAGAGAGAGAGAGAGTTACACACTCTCCCTCTCGCTGTCACGCTTCGTATAATGCGTTGTATAGCTAGGTCATGCTTCGTTTAATGCGTCGTATACTGTCCTAGGTCATGCTTCGTATAATGTGTCGTACCCCCAGTCAGACGACTCACCAAAAATATCCCACAAAAATCTCTCTGGGTGGAGCAGCCCGGCCAGGTAGTCTCTCCTAAAAAAAATTCTCTCCTAAATGTTTTATCTCCTAAATTTTTGTGGGTGAAAGATGTCATGGCAAAATAATTGACAACTCGATTTCTTTAACAGGACAGCGTGAGCGCGCTCATTGCTGCTGATTATGGGCAAGACGTTAGCTAAAAAATCTTTGAGTCAGAGAGAGAGAGAGAGAGAGACAGACACATCTTCTTTTCTCTCCTAAATTTTTATGGGTGAAAGATGTCGTGGAAAAATAATTGACAACTCAATTTCTTTAAATTTTTCACACACACAAATTTAGACCCTCCCGAAGATAAAAGGTTCACCGCCAACTCAAGTCGTATAGCAGAAGATCGCCTAAATATTTATGTGTTAAAATCACGACAGGGACCCGTACAGCGGCGACGCCGCAGCACCCCATCCAGGTAGTCTCTCTCTAGGTGGAGCAGCCCGGCCAGGTAGTCGCCTCTCTGGGTGGAGCAGCCCAGCCAGGTAGTCTCTCTCTGGGTATCTTTGACAACAGCCGACTAAGCACCTCTCAATCCCCTCCCATCAGATCCTCCACTTTCATAACTTAAGGATCAAGTGACCTAAAATTAATGGGAGTAACTGGTACTGTGGTGCTTCGTACTTATAATTCGTCGTATAGCTAGGTCATGCTTCGTATAATGTAAATCGGAAAATAAAATGGAATTTTTCATGTTTTTCTTTTATTTGTCCGAGCTTCTACAATTTCTTCTCTCCTAAATTTTTTTGGGTGAAATATCGTTTCATATCCCAATCGAGGGGCCGAATACGGTCTCGTATGTGCCTGTGTTGGCACAGGTGCACCAACACAGGCAACACGGTGAAGCAAGCACACAGAATACGGCGGCGGTGGCTGTGCTCCAACGATATACACACTCTCCCTCTCGCTGTCACGCTTCGTATAATGCGTCGTATAGCTAGGTCATGCTTCGTTTAATGCGTCGTATACTGTCCTAGGTCATGCTTCGTATAATGTGTCGTACCCCCAGTCAGACGACTCACTAAAAATAATCCCACAAAAATCTCTCTGGGTGGAGCATCGCGGCCAGGTAGTCTCTCTCCTATTAGCTAAATAATCTTTGACTCAGAGAGAGAGAGAGAGACAGACACAGTGTGTGAGAGAGAGAGTTACCCACTCTCCCTCTCACTGTCACGCTTCGTATAATGCGTAGCACAGGTGCACCAACACAGGCAACACGGCGCAGCAAGCACACAGAATACGGCGGCGGTGGCTGTTGTGACGCTTCTGCATAGTAGCCACGTGCGGGCATGCGCGCGCGTCGGCTGCCCAGCCGTTTAGAAACCGGCTGGCGGCAGCCGGCCGGCAGGCTTTTCCTTAGTATATATCCTATGACAATGTAACTAATGTCTGGGATATTCTTATGTTGTTTCACAGCTTGAAGCTGCCCTCATTCTTAACCAACGCATCTTAGTATATTTTATTCTCGATAGTTGATTGTTTCATTATAATATATAAGATGTAAGTCTAGTGAGAGTGGGAGGAGACGAGCGGGAGAGAGAGACAGGCTGGGGGACGTTGCTTTGCGCGGAGTGTCCAGCTTGGGATGAGCCTGATGTTGCCACGTGCATTTGATAGCAACGTTAGGCTTAGTTTCGACTCACGCAAGGGGTAGAGGATTTTGACCCGGCAACTGTGTTGAGTGTTGCCAAGCATGGGATGTATTTCGCATGCCTAGGGTGGGGTCCAGACAGATTCAAGACTCAGAGCTCACCTCACTGTCGTACCCTTTGGACCTCCTTGATATCTATCCCTCTCAAACCCACTTAGAAACTTTCTCTCTTACTTTGTATACCATCTTTCCACTACTTCACCAATCTATTTAATTATCCCATCCCCTTGATAGACCTTATATCTATTATTGTATTAACGACGAGCTCCCAGATAACTAGATAGGATTTTGGGCCTTATGCAGAGACGTAATTGTTAATGAGACCTAGGAAGCTTTTTTGTTGTCTCATATTTGGTGGTTTCATGCTTGCTAGTGTGTTCTTGTGTCAGGTTAGCAGGGGCTAGACCAGAGGGGAGGCTTTTTGCGATCCTTTAAGTAAATTCTGCTGGTGCGAGTCCTGTGGACCCGCACGACTTTACTAGGATACCCGTGGGAGTCTGGGGGCATTTTCTTGTCTGTGTCCCTGTGTGTCTAGTGTTGTGTTGTGTGAGGGCCCTTGCCTAGTCCACTCAGCACTGCGCTAGCACGTCTTGCTTTTTTTTTAGGGTCGCCAGGAGAGAGTCAGATACTTGCGATCTGAGTCTCTCAAGAGAGCAACCTTTCAATTAGAGTAATTTGGCTGTGTCCCTGTGTGTCTAGTGTTGTGTTGTGTGAGGGCCCTTGCCTAGTCCACTCAGCACTGCGCTAGCACGTCTTGCTTTTTTTTTAGGGTCGCCAGGAGAGAGTCAGATACTTGCGATCTGAGTCTCTCAAGAGAGCAACCTTTCAATTAGAGTAATTTGGCGCACAGACTTGGGAACGTCCCTAGGCTAGAGCAGGTGGCTCAGCCCGGGTATCCGAAGCCTATATCCTTCCGGCTAGACCTCTGCCACCTGGCAGATTAACAGCTAGGGGTTTATTATTTCTGCATGCTTGTTATTGTGCCACAGTTTACCGTTTTTTGTGAGCATTGTGATTCAGGGTGTGGCTTAGAGACTGTCCGAGCAGGCTTGCCTGACTAAGAGTGAGAAGCACACCTGTATGTGGTTATGTTGCGAGCTGCTGCCTTTATTTAATTATACCTATGCCATTATACACTGTAGGTCCTATCATTTGTATTTATTCCTGCTTATGAGTTAAGAGTTCTCTAAATCCGTAACTTACTTTCTTTGCTAAGCATCAGATCCTACAGTAGCCGCATGCAGTTTAGAAACCCGCATCTTGTCTACCTGTACGATGTTTTGAGGACTGTTTGCTTTCACCTTCTTTCACGCAGGGGTGATTAGTTGTATTAATTAACGTTACGTTAAATGTACTTTCTTCTAGTTTGTTATTAAATTGTTTCTGCAATTTAATTCCGTTATCTATCTTTTCCTTGAAGCTTTAAGTCAACTTAATTGTGTGATCTTTTATATAGCCTGCTTGACTATCAGCAGTCTATAGTGCGTGCACCCTGTAACCGAGTCATAGGATACCTCGTTGTCCAGGCAGGACTCTTGACGGTTTAGGGTGGTTTGTTGCCTGGGTTTATAGATAAGGGTTGGATCTAGCGTTTTCCGTTGTTGCTTGTTGCCGCATACCTAGTCCAATAGAAAGAGCCCAGTGTTTATATATCCCAGGACGTAACAAATGGCGACCTTGCATAGGATATACTGAACAGAGGAATATAGTGGTCATTTGTTTTGAGATTCCTTATGATTAGAGGAATACAGTGGACATAGAGTTTTTTTTTTTTTTTGGAGCAACCAATATAACACATTAAAGACTTTAAATAACATTAGTATATACATACTTGCATTGGAGATAAGGCACATTCTATAACCGTGATAATTACTGCAGTACACAAGCATGTCTAATACATCAGAACACAGTGATGGGTCAGGTCACGATACGGGCTCGGAGGGAGAAAGACCTGTGGAGTGGCTAGTCGATAGCGAGGAGGGTGCTAGAAGATTTTTAGAGGCGCCCCTTACCGCTGCCAGGGTGTTGAAGCTGAATAAGTATGGCTTAAAGTGTGTGGCAGGTCTTCAGGGTCACCAGGGTTTAAGTGGCATGAGGAAAGATCAGCTGAGGACTTTGATATTGGGTTTAGAAGGGGGAGACCTGGGTGGAGAGGCGACTGGGGGCCCCGGTCTCCAGCCCCCCCTCCACTCTACCCCCGTATCAAATGTCAGGGTGCCTGAATTTAGTACATACCCCCAAGTTGATGGTCAATGGCAGCGTGGTTCAATCACAGGGACCCTCCCCATTAAATGCACCTTCCCCTCCTCAAGGGTTGACTCCAGATTTGTTGTTTCGGCTTGAGATGGCCAAGGTTGAGGCTGCCGAAAGACAGGTTAGTGTGCAGGCTGAGGTTGCTAGAGCTCAGGTTGAGGCTGCCGAGAGACAGGCTAGTGTGCAGGCTGAGGTTGCTAGAGCTCAGGCTGAGGCCGCAGAGAGAACAGCTATACGAGAGGCTCAACTGCAGGCAGACTCTACTAGGTATCGGGCTGACAGGGAGCTGGAGAGATCTCGAGTGGAGGCAACAGGGCGAAATATTGGGGGAGGTAACAGACATCGGGACCAATCATTGTCGCACCTGCTTAAACTAGTTCCTGTGTTCGATGAATTATGTGTGACTGAGTTTTTTATGCGATTTGAGAAGAAGTGTCAGGAACACCAGTGGCCTCAGGAAAAGTGGGCAGCATTAGTTTCATCAAGACTCCTAGGAAAGGGGCTAAAAGCGTATGATGCACTACCTTTAGAGTCCTGTGTAGTTTATGATGAGCTAAAGAAGGCTGTGCTACGGGCCTATGAGTTACAACCAGAAACTTACCGCTTGAAGTTTCGGGGTGTTACTAAGGGCAAGGATAGTACCTTCTTAGAACACGCCCGGGACTTGTCTGATGCACTACGACATTGGCTGCGTTCTGAGAGGGCAGCTACTTTTGAGGAGTTGAGTGAGCTGGTTCTCTTGGAGCAGTTCTTTAAGTGCACAGGCGGGGACTTAACATTAAATATAAAGGAAAAAAGTCCTAGAACTCTCCAGGAGGCAGCAGAAATGGCTGACCGCCGACTGTCATTAATTCAAGGGTGCGAAGCAGCAGCTAGGAGTGAGTCGGGTGCAAAGGATCGCACCCCTCCCCCTCCCAAGAATTTTGATACACATAAATACACAAAACCAACTAGCACTGACAATAAAACTGAACATAAACCAAATACCATCCCGTATAAGAAGTCTAATGGAACCTCCCACTCCCAAGGGAAACCAAAGAGTAAAGAGTGCTTTGCATGTCACAAGGAGGGTCACTTTGCATATGCTTGTCCGAACAAGCCACCAAACAAGGTTGTGTCATTGGCCCGCAGCATAGGGGTGTCGCCTATATCTTCTGAGTTTGCCAAGGGTAGTTCGTCAGAGGTTGGGACATAGCCTGTGTTCAAGAGTCCGGAAGGCTCGAACCCTGTCCGCGACGTCTTTGGGGGTCCTAGAGGGCATGGTTTTGTGAGGTGGGCTGGCGAAAGGCGAGGAGTTAAGCTATTGCGTGATACTGGGGCTTCTCAGACCTTGTTAAGGAACTTTACTGGTAGACCGATTAATGCTGCTCGGGTGGTGGTTGTTCAGGGGATCAATGCTACGAAGTCCTACCCGCTGGTGCGGATGGAGCTGGAGGTGGGTGGTGTGGCGAAGGAGCTGGATGTCGGAATTGTAGAGAACTTGCCTGTTGGGGGCGTCGACCTCCTCCTCGGCAACGACTTTGCGGTGCCTGCTTCTAAGGTTTCACCCTTGGTCGTTGCCGAGAAGGCGGCCGACGTTAGTAGGGAGGAACAGGAGTGGGTTGAGAAGTGTAGCGTACAAACCATGGCGTGTGTTGTGACGCCTTTCTCAGACATCCGGAGCCTTGCAGCCACCACCTCAGTCTTTCAAACCGCGGAGGAAAGGTCACAAGAAAACGGGAAGTGTTGGTCAATTGGAGAGTTTTGACCGGCAGTGTTTCTTGGTGACTCATTATTGGCACCTATGTTAGAGTCTGGAGAGGCCCTGGGGCCTGTCACCGCTAGTGCAGGTGCAGGGCAGGAAGAGACTCTGCGACAGCATCGTTATGCGCAGCGTGAGGAAAGGATGGCTCAGCGGGACATTGGAGGTGGAAATAAATTATTTAAGATGAACTTGGATAATCTCGCACCTGCTGATATATGTTCCTTGCAGCTGGAAGATCCTGAAGTCAGGGCGTGTGGTAATGGTGCTGTCGAACTGGAGAGCGATGGGGATGCGCAGCCTGGTGATTTTTTCTTGCCCGAGGGGATCTTGTATCGGAGACATCAGGATCCCAAGAAAAAGTGGGATGGCGGGTCAGGATTAGTGGACCAGTTAGTAGTACCGAGGGTGTGCCGTGAGAGCTTATTGAAATTAGCTTATGATGTGCCTTTGGCAGGGCACCTGGGGGCACGTAAGACGGAGGCAGCTCTGAGCAAGCTTTTCTGGTGGCCTGGGTTAAAGGCGAGTGTCGTGTCATGGGTGTCACAGTGTCACACTTGTCAAGTTATTGGGAAACCCAATCAGGTCATCCCGAGAGCCCCGTTACAACCAATCCCTGTCATTGGGCCGCCCTTCAGCAAAGTAGTTATCGATATGGTTGGTCCATTGCCCCCCACTAGTGCCGGCAATACATTTTTACTAACTGTAATGGATGTAGCAACACGGTATCCAGAAGCTTACCCCATGCGCAACGGGATGGCTAAGACTGTTGTCAAAAACCTACTTGTCTATTTCTCTCGTAATGGCTACCTTCAGGAGATCCAGTCTGATCAGGGATCCAATTTTACTTCTGCTCTGTTTAAGCAGACCATGCAGCAACATGGGATAGTCTCTGTGGTGTCATCTGCCTACTATCCCGAGAGTCAGGGAGTTTTGGAAAGGTGGCACTCGACTCTCAAGAGTATGTTGCGGTGTTATTGCATGGAAAATTGGAAGGACTGGGAGTTGGTTTTTGGACACAGGGTCAGGGGGCCCCTCCACATAGTCAAGGAGATCTGGGAGGGAGTCACAAAGCCATGCTCGCTTCTAAAGTATGTAGTTGAAAGCCGTGAGAGAATGCTAAAGAGCTTGGAGGTAGCAGGTCGGAACCTTAAGAGTTCACAAGCTCAGATGAAGGACAGATACGACCAGAAGGTGAAGCTGAGGGAGTTTGAAGTAGATCAGGAGGTACTGATACTACTGCCTCTGGTGGGACACCCCTTGTCTGCCAAGTATTCTGGTCCGTATCGGGTTGTAAGAAAGGTTTCTGATCTCGACTATTTAGTAGCTACTCCTGATCGTAAGAAAAAGAACCAACTTTGCCATGTAAATCTGATGAAAGAGTATGTGAGGCGCCCCTCCGAGCCTCTCACTGTCCCGGTGTTGATCTGCAGCGATCGTGGTGGAGAAGGAGGAAGGGACAGTCAAGCTGCGGGGGAGGATAATTGGGATTGTCATGTTTCCGCGGATCAGTGGGCGGGGAATTCTAGACAAGTGGCTCACGAGTTGATATTGCACCTGCCTGAGCAACAGCGTGTAGCTGTGCAGCACTTGTTTGATTCAAACCCAGCTGTTTTCGCGGAGCATCCTGGCCTCACTACTCAAGCGGTGCACGATGTTGATGTTGGGGACCACCCGCCCTTTAAATCAGTGCCATACCGTGTTCCCCCTATTAAATTACCAGCACTTAGGGAAGAGCTGGATTATATGCTGAAACGTGGGCTGATTTCTGAGGGTGCAGTAAGGTGGACTTCCCCAGTCACACTGCAGCCCAAACCAGATGGCAAGGTGCGGTTTTGTATAGATTTCCGCAGGTTGAATGGTTTAACCCCCACAAATACCTACCCTCTCCCTCGCGTGGACGACAGTGTGGATAAGATAGGAAAAGCCAAGTTCCTCACTAAGATAGACCTTGTTAAGGGTTATTAGCAAGTGCCCTTGTCTGAGCGAGCGCGAGAGGTGTGTGGGTTTATGGTGGACGGTGCCACATATCGTTGCCATGTTATGCCATACGGGCTGAAAAATGCCCCTGCAATGTTTCAGAAATTAATGAACGACATTGTAGCCGACATTCCCAACTGTACGGTGTATCTAGATGATGTCATAATATACGACGATGATTTCAACAGTCACTGTGCTCACATCGGACAGCTTTTTAATAAACTGAATGAAGCAGGTTTGGTGGTAAACCTGGGTAAGTGCGATTTTGTCAAAGCCACAGTTTTGTACCTGGGGTTCGAGGTGGGGATGGGTCAGGTGTGCCCTCCACAGACAAAGATCAAAGCCATCGATCAGTTTCCCCAGCCTACGACTAAGAAACAAATCATGCGGTTTCTAGGTATGATAGGCTATTATCGTCGCTTCATCAAAGGCTATTCGACTGTACTTGCACCTTTAACTGACTAATTATCTAAGGACAAGAAGTTCCGGTGGGTTCCTGAGTGTGCAGAGGCGTTTTCCTTGGTGAAACACCTGTTATGTACCCACCCCATACTCAGGGCCCCGGACTTCAGCAGATCTTTTCAGCTGGCGAATGATGCCAGTGGCGTAGGGGCTGGGGCTGTCTTGTTACAGACAGATGATGAAGGTATCGAACATCCAGTGAGTTTTTACAGTAAAAAAATCAATAGTGCACAAAGGAATTACTCTGTAATTGAAAAAGAACTCCTGGCGATAGTGCTGGCGCTCAGGCACTTCGATGTATATGTTCCTGCTTTCGGACCAGTCGTAGTGGTTCATACCGATCATCACCCTCTGAAATTCTTGAATCAGTTTCATAACCGGAACATGAGGCTGACCAGGTGGTCACTCATGTTTCAGGAGTATAATCTGGACATACGCCATATTGCCGGTTCTGAAAACGTGATAGCGGATTGTCTATCAAGGGTGGATGATGTTGGTTAGACTGCCACAGGATTGAGGGTTGAGTGTGGAGGAAAATAGGCTGTCACTGTAGTTCAGCCGAAAAAAACAAATTAAAAAAGCAAAAACCTTATAAAAACTTTATTTTTATAACGTGTAGAATTTTGTATACGATGTTGTAGAAGTATCTAAGTTGAATGTTTTCGCTTATTGTCGCTAAGTTAGTTGAACTTGCTCGGTGGAGCGCAACAGTCTTTATTTTTGTTTTATATATAGTGCCTTGTGTCGCAACAGTGTGTGGTACTATGAGAAGCTTTCTGTTAGATATGAAGAACTTAGTCAAGGGTCTTATATCTTGGGGGAGGTGTGACGCTTCTGCATAGTAGCCACGTGCGGGCATGCGCGCGCGTCGGCTGCCCAGCCGTTTAGAAACCGGCGGGCGGCATAGGCTTTTCCTTAGTATATATCCTATGACAACGTGACTAATGTCTGGGATATTCTTATGTTGTTTCACAGCTTGAAGCTGCCCTCATTCTTAACCAACGCATCTTAGTATATTTTATTCTCGATAGTTGATTGTTTCATTATAATATATAAGATGTAAGTCTAGTGAGAGTGGGAGGAGACGAGCGGGAGAGAGAGACCGGCTGGGGGACGTTGCTTCGCACGGAGAGTCCAGCTTGGGATGAGCCTGATGTTGCCACGTGCATTTGATAGCAACGTTAGACTTAGTTTCGACCCACGCAAGGGGTAGAGGATTTTGACCCGGCAACTGTGTTGAGTGTTGCCAAGCATGGGATGTATTTCGCATGCCTAGGGTGGGGTCCAGACAGATTCAAGACTCAGAGCTCACCTAACTGTCGTACCCTTCGGACCTCCTTGATATCTATCCCTCTCAACCCCCCTTAGAAACTTTCTCTCTTACTTTCCACTACTTTACCAATCTATATAATTATCCCATCCCCTTGATAGACCTTATATCTATTATTGTATTAACGACGAGCTCTCAGATAACTAGATAGGATTTTGGGCCTTATGCAGAGACGTAATTGTTAATGAGACCTAGGAAGCTTTTTTGTGGTCTCATATTTGGTGGTTTCATGCTTGCTAGTGTGTTCTTGTGTCAGGTTAGCAGGGGCTAGACCGGAGGGGAGGCTTTTTGCGATCCTTTAAGTAAAGTCTGCTGGTGCGAGTCCTGTGGACCCGCACGACTTTACTAGGATACCCGTGGGAGTCTAGGGGCATTTTCTTGTCTGTGTCCCTGTGTGTCTAGTGTTGTGTTGTGTGAGGGCCCTTGCCTAGTCCACTCAGCACTGCGCTAGCACGTCTTGCTTTTGTTTTAGGGTCCCCAGGAGAGAGTCAGATTCTTGCGATCTGAGTCTCTCAAGAGAGCACCCTTTCAATTAGAGTAATTTGGCGCACAGACTTGGGAACGTCCCTAGGCTAGAGCAGGTGGCTCAGCCCGGGTATCCGAAGCCTAAATCCTTCCGGCTAGACCTCTGCCACCTGGCAGATTAACAGCTAGGGGTTTATTATTTCTGCATGCTTGTTATTGTGCCACAGTTTACCGTTTTTGTGAGCATTGTGAGTCAGGGTGTGGCTTAGAGACTCTGTCCGAGCAGGCTTGCCTGACTAAGAGTGAGAAGCACACCTGTATGTGGTTATGTTGCGAGCTGCTGCCTTTATTTAATTATACCTATGCCATTATACACTGTATGGTCTATCACTAGTATTTATTCCTGCTTATGAGTTAAGAGTTCTCTAAATCCGTAACTTACTTTCTTTGCTAAGCATCAGATCCTACAGTAGCCGCATGCAGTTTAGAAACCCGCATCTTGTCTACCTGTACAATGTTTTGAGGACTGTTTGCTTTCACCTTCTTTCATGCAGGGGTGATTAGTTGTATTAATTAACGTAACGTTAAATGTACTTTCTTCTAGTTTGTTATTAAATTGTTTCTGCAATTTAATTCCGTTATCTATCTTTTCCTTGAAGCTTTAAGTCAACTTAATTGTGTGATCTTTTATATAGCCTGCTTGACTATCAGCAGTCTATAGTGCGTGCACCCTGTAACCGAGTCATAGGATACCTCGTTGTCCAGGCAGGACTCTTGACGGTTTAGGGTGGTTTGTTGCCTGGGTTTATAGATAAGGGTTGGATCTAGCGTTTTCCGTTGTTGCTTGTTGCCGCATACCTAGTCCAATAGAAAGAGCCCAGTGTTTATATATCCCAGGACGTAACACTGTGCTCCGACGACGTACACACTCTCCCTCTCGCTGTCACGCTTCGTATAATGCGTCGTATAGCTAGGTCATGCTTCGTTTAATGCGTCGTATACTGTCCTAGGTCATTCTTCGTATAATGTGTCGCACCCCCAGTCAGACGACTCACCAAAAATAATCCCACAAAAATCTCTCTGGGTGGAGCAGCCTGGCCAGGCAGTCTCTCCTAAAAAAATTATCTCCTAAATTTTTTCTCTCCTAAATTTTTGTGGGTGAAAGATGTCGTGGCAAAATAATTGACAACTCAATTTCTTTGACAGGACAGCGTGAGCGCGCTCATTGCTGCTGATTATGGGCAAGCGTTAGCTAAAAATTCTTTGACTCAGAGAGAGAGAGAGAGAGATAGAGAGACAGACACATCTTTTATCTCCTAAATTTTTGTGGGTGAAAGATGTCGTGGACAAATAATTGACAACTCGATTTCTATACAATTTTCACACACACAAATTTAGACCCTCCCGAAGAAAAAAGGTGTACCGCCAACTCAAGTCGTATAGCAGAAGATCGCCTAAAGATTTGTGTGTTAAAATCACTACAGGGACCCGTACAGCGGCGACGCCGCAGCAGCCCGGCCAGGTAGTCTCTCTCTAGGTGGAGCAGCCCGGCCAGGTAGTCGCCTCTCTGGGTGGAGCAGCCCGGCCAGGTAGTCTCTCTCTGGGCATCTTTGACAACAGCCGACTAAGCACCTCTCAATCCCCTCCCATCAGATCCTCCACTTGTTTATGCATGAAAAAGAGCACGGAAACAAGGTAGTTTAGGGTAAAACCACCCGCTTGGCGGGTAGTAGAAGTTACTGACGGGCCCGCTCGTAAGGCGTTAAGCCCAGAGAGGGTAGAAACTACATCTTTAGAAGAGATTAGGATATTAGGCATAAGTAGGAGAGAGGGGGGTGGAGAGGGAGGAATAGCACCGGAATCATCCAAGGTAGAGTTTCTGGCAAAAGTTTGAGCAAAGAGTTCAGCTTTGTCAGAGGAAGAAATGATGGTTGTGCCATCAGAGTGGAAAAGGGGAGGGAAAGACGAGGAAGAAAAGTTGTTGGAGACGTTTTGGCTAGATGCCAGAAAGCTTGAGAAGAGCTAGAGTTGGATAGTTCAGTGCATTTATTATTGATGAAAGAGTGCTTGGCAAGTCGAAGAACAGATTTGGCTTGGTTCCGGGCAGAAACATAGGAAGAGTGAGATTCTTGAGTTTTATGGCGTCGGTACCATTTGAATGCTTCCTCCTTGCTGTGGACAGCAGTAGAACAAGCGTGAGTAAACCAAGATTTTTTTGCATTAGACTGAGAGAAAGAAAATGGAATGTACGCTTTCATGCCCGAGAGGATTACCTTGGTAATGCGTTCAGCACTCTCCGAGGGTCCTCGGCCACGGAAGCAGAAGTCATTCCATGGGGAATCAAAGAAGTACTGCCGGAGAGCCTCCCAGTCAGGAGCGCCTAAGTGCCACAAGCGCCGCCGGCTAGGAGGATCGGATGGCCGTACTGAAGAGATAGGACAGGTAAAGGAGGTAAGTTTATGGTCAGAGGAGCCCAAAGGAAAACACAGATTGACAGTATAAGAACAAGGGTTAGAAGTCAGAAATAAGTCAAGAATGTTGGGCCGATCTCCGAAGCGATCCAGGATATGGGTGGGTTGCTGGACCAGCTGCTCTAGGTCGTTTATGATAGAAAAGACGTAGGCTTGTTCACCAGGTTGGTCAGTAGAGTGAGAGGAGAGCCATTGGCAGTGGTGAATGTTGAAATCTCCTAAAATTGAGATTTCAGAGAAGGGAGAGATAGCTAGAATGTGTTCCACTTTAGAGTTTAGATAGTCGAAGAATTTGGGAAAGTCGGTAGAGTTAGGGGAACGATAGACAGCACAGAAATATTTAGGATGAGAATGACAGGATAGTTTGAGTCGTAAAGTTGAGAATTCAGAGGAGTCAAAATCAGGAACACGAGAGCAAGTGAGTCCGTTGTGCACGTATGCAGAACATCCGCCTTTGGCTTTGAAACTAGGATAGAGAAAGTAGGAGGATACAGAGAAGGGGCTGCTGGAAGTTGTTTCAGCTACCTGGGTTTCGGTGAGGAAAAGAAGATCAGGTTTGGAGGAGGAGAGATAACACCGACAGAGTGAAAATTAGAGGAAAGGCGACGAATATTGCAAAACTTGATAGTAAGAGTGACAGGCCGTGGTCTAGAACATTTAGAGGGGTCGTCAGGGGAAGGTCGGGCATGTGTGGAGGTATTTATGGTCCCCCCCCCCCCCCCCCTGGGGACTCCGAGGCTGGGCGTGTCTTCATCATTTTATAGTTTTGAAGGAGGAAGTGTGGTGTGCATGTTAAGTGCAGTGAAATAGATAGGAGGAGGTGTTTGTGAGAGCATGCTGGACTACCCTCAGTGTAAGTGAGGCACAAAGGGAATCAGTAAGAGAGGCCAAGCAAATTAAACAGGAGTTCCAGCGATTCCTTATCAAATGCTTACAGCCTCTCCTGGGTATAGCCCTGTTCGATTGGTGCCTATTATCTACCCCCATTCCCCCTATTAGTCGCCTTGTACGACACGCAGTAGGACGCGTGGGGCATATTCTTTTTTTCCTCCACCATAAGATGGAGGCCCCCATACCCCCAGGGGGGTTATACATGTATATACATATATATACATATATATATATATATATATATATATATATATATATATATATATATATAATACTAACAACATTAGTAGCAAAGAAAAATTAAACTTTATCATAAACTACTGTTAGAATGTTTGAAACATTCTAAATATACGTTTTTATTAAAATACAGACCCTCCAAACGGTTGGTGTCTGCAAGCAGGAGCCAGGAAAATTATTAAAAAATTTAAACTTCTTGCGAAGATTTATATATATATATATATATATATATATATATATATATATATATATACCGGGTATATATATATATATATATATATATATATCATAGACTCCTTTAAAGAAGGACTGGATTGTCACGACTTCGGAGTTTTTAACTTGAGTCGGGGAGGCTCCAATTTTAAAAATTCAAAAAACATTAGAATCTACATTGAATCTAAAAACATTATCGAATATGATGATCTTGTATGAAACCTGTGCACCTACTGCACCTTTTTTTTTTTTTTTTTTTTTTCTATATTCCAACTACTCCCTCTCGGGCATAGGCTGAGAGCCTGTACATTCGACCGCTCAACACGGTGAAGCCCGTGAGGTCTTGTTCCAGTCTGGGGAGTGAGACATGTGAAGCATCCATCATGGCACGAAGCAGCTCCATCTCTGAAGCTGCTGGTTGCTTCGCTCAAGCGCTTCACCGTCTCACCCTCCAGACTCAGACCCTCACTCTCAGAACGCCACCTATTGAGCAGTGAACTCACTAGGCATTGTCCCCCTGTAACATATTTTGAATATGGGAATATTCATACAGTGTTATTTAATCAGGGAACAATGAGGGTATTTTTTTGGCATTTCGGTGGGCTTTGTGGTAATGCACTGATACTAGGTACAGCACAAATTCAATCCCAATAATATCTTCCCATTGACATATCGGGATTTGAACCCGGGTCCATTGGATTACCAATCCAGTGGCATGACCACTCCACCACACCTCCCTACTTGTTGATTTCTATCATTGTTAACTAATGTATGTTTTGTTTGTTTCTCTTTCAGAAACTGTCCAGCTGGAGATCTCACAGAATCTTTGTTATGGTTCCTGCTTTCGTGACAATATGCCACATCATTGCAGCTGCTTTGGCTGTAAAGGAAACTATGATTGGACGCCTTATGTAAAGGTCATATCCTTCCCAAAAGATCCTGAGGAGAGGGAGAGATGGATATTGGCAATGCCGAATGAGAAAGAAAGCTTGAGGCGCTTAAAGGAGATATATATTTGTGAGACACATTTCAATTGTGAATGGGTGTCAGTTAAGGGTGGCAAGCGACCCAAAGAACCCCCATCAATATTTTCTGGAGTACCGAAATCAGCTTTGAAGCAGGTCACCTCAGCCCCACGCCCAACATCATCTTCCACATCAGAATCAAGAGCTAAGAAGGTGCAGGCAGCTGATGAGGCTGCAGACAAGATCCAAGATTTCGACCACTTCTGTGCCAAAATCAGTTCCTATTTTCCTGGCTTTAACGTCATAAAAGACCAGAAACACCTGTACCTATTAAGAACTGACGCTACTGGACAAACTGTAAAGCAGTTCTTTCATTTCCAACAAGTCAGCTCACCTTTTGGATTCCTATTCTTGAATAGAGTTGAGAAAGATGGCATTGAGGTGCCCAAACGACTTTTTACTTTGCAGAAGAACAGCTTGCTCTCAAAATGGTCCCAGATTAGATCCATAACTGACCAGGTAAACACCCATGAGTACACAAGCCAGGAAATTCTTCAGCACGTAATAAGCCAACTCTGCAAAATGACTGAGGCACACGAGCTTGCTCATTTCACCTTCCTTCTGTTGCAGCTGCGTCTTATGTTCAAACCTCCTGATGGTCGCCGATTTGATACCGATACTATGATTTTCGCAATGCAGCTTCACAACATATCACCAAGTGCATACAAAATGATTCGTCGATCCAGCTTAATCATTCTACCATCAACAAAAAAGGTAAAACAGATGATTTCTAGTAGTCTGCAGGACTCCAACCTCAAAACGTTGTTCGACCAGCTTAAGCCGCAGCAGCGGTTGGTCAATTTAATGTTTGACGAGGTAAAGCTGGTCGAGACATTGCGATTTTCTGGAGGGCATGTTCTAGGATACGCTCAAAATGCTGCAGCGGGTGGTGACCATGAAATGCTTGCTTCACATGCTATGGTTGTTGAAGTTGCCTGCCATTTTGGTGGTCCACGCGTTATTCTACGCGTTTTGCCCTGCAAAAACTAACTGCCGATCAGCCTTAGGAACTCCTTATCGAAGCTGCCTCAGCTATAGTTGGTGCTGGCGGTACTGTGATTTCTTTGATATGTGACAATTGCAATACCAACCGCAGTGTTTATTCAAAACTTGGAGGACCTGGAAGTTGTCAAGTGATATCGATTCAAGAGCAATCTATGTTCTTAGTGTACGACTATGTGCACATCTTCAAAAATGTTCGCAACAACTGGATTACTGTTGATGGCCAGACACTCTCATTTGTCGTAGATGGCAATGAGTACAAAGCTTCTATCTATCTATATGCTCAGGCCCAATCCCCATTTTGGGGGTAGCCGACTCAAGACAGAGCAAGAACAGGGAAAACACAAAAACAACATAAAACAAAAAATAAACACAAAGCTTACTGGAGTGATATTCGGAAGCTTTGTGAGATCGACCGAGCTACTCCTATTCCCTTAACCAAGCTGACGCACACTGCTGTTTTCCCCAGGCCCCTTCAACGCCAGAGCGTACCATTGGTATGTCAGGTGTTCAATGACAAGACTGTCGCTGCCTTAAAGACCTTCAAGGATTCACTGGGCATCAGCGAAGGCACCATCATTCTCACCCAGACAATGAGTGAGTGGTTCAAGATGATGAATGTGAAAGACCGTTTCTCAGCTATCCATCTGCGCGACGAATCCAGACAGCCTTGGACAGCACACTGTACAAGTTTCACTAGGCTGGAGGAGGCCTGCCAAATTATATCTACCTGCGCATGGCAAGGAGGTGGTGGTCGTAAGCTGAAGCTAACTCAGCAAACTGCTGAAGCCTACACTGTATCCACACGTAATAATGTGGATGCTGCCAAATTGCTTCTGGCAGAGAAATACTTTGACTATATTCTTCCTGCTATATTCGCGGATGAAGCCTTGGAAAAGTTTTTCGGCCAAACCAGGCAAAGAAGCGGTGGAAACTTCTACATTGACGTAGTTGACATTATGGCTGCAGCTAAAATTGCAAATTTGCAAACACTCATTAACACCTTAAGAGCGGGTGGAGGAGTATATTTGATGTGCCGCCCAGCGGGGGGTTTTACCGTAAACGAGCTTGTTTCCGTGCTCGTTTTCATGCATAAAGAAGAGTCAGAGCGTAATACAAGTATTCATCCCTGAAAGGGTGTTAATTCAGCTTTCCAATGACACCAGAACCATCCTTCTACGATGGCTGGTTGTCTTGCAACGATCGTGCAACCGAAGGGCAAAATCGCTAAAATTCGGTAATTTTCTTACATTATTACGTGTGAAAAGAGTGAGAGAGGGTGGAGTACAAAGGAGTACAGCTCAGTAGCTCCACGGCCACCGTGGTGAGCGGTCATGAGGTAACCTACACTCCTCCCACTGCTCCGATCTCTCTCAGAGCACATTACGTGCTCATAGCCACATAGGCCACATTTATTTCACTCGACAATAACCGGGCGCCGCCAAAGAAGGGTTAAGCATGACATTATGCCAGAATCTAGTTCTTGTGTGCTTGATTGCGACAAGAATTGTACTACTTCCATAAATCCAGATGAGCGAAGTGAACTCATTGACGAGATCACTCCTCAAGACACTCAGGAACTCTTGAGGTCTGATGATACCCTAAAGCATAAAGTTGTTTATTGCTTGCGGCAACAAGCAACAACGGAAAACGCTAGATCCAACCCTTATCTATAAACCCAGGCAACAAACCACCCTAAACCGTCAAGAGTCCTGCCTGGACAACGAGGTATCCTATGACTTGGTTACAGGGTGCACGCACTATAGACTGCTGATAGTCAAGCAGGCTATATAAAAGATCACACAAGTAAGTTGACTTAAAGCTTCAAGGAAAAGATAGATAACGGAATTAAATTGCAGAAACAATTTAATAACAAACTAGAAGAAAGTACATTTAACGTTACGTTAATTAATACAACTAATCACCCCTGCGTGAAAGAAGGTGAAAGCAAACAGTCCTCAAAACATCGTACAGGTAGACAAGATGCGGGTTTCTAAACTGCATGCGGCTACTGTAGGATCTGATGCTTAGCAAAGAAAGTACGTTACGGATTTAGAGAACTCTTAACTCATAAGCAGGAATAAATACTAGTGATAGGACCTACAGTGTATAATGGCATAGGTATAATTAAATACAGGCAGCAACTCGCAACATAACCACATACAGGTGTGCTTCTCAGTCTTAGTCAGCCAAGCCTGCTCGGACAGAGTCTCTAAGCCACACCCTGACTCACAATGCTCACAAAAACGGTAAACTGTGGCACAATAACAAGCATACAGAGATGATAAACCCCTAGCTGTTAATCTGCCAGGTGGCAGAGGTCTAGCCGGAAGGATATAGGCTTCGGATACCTGGGCTGAGCCACCTGCTCTAGCCTAGGGACGTTCCCAGGTCTGTGCACCAAATTACTCTAATTGAAAGGGTGCTCTCTTGAGAGACTCAGCTCGCAAGTATCTGACTCTCTCCTGGCGACCCTAAAACAAAAGCAAGACGTGCTAGCGCAGTGCTGAGTGGACTAGGCAAGGGCCCTCACACAACACAACACTAGACACACAGGGACACAGACAAGAAAATGCCCCCAGACTCCCACGGGTATCCTAGTAAAGTCGTGCGGGTCCACAGGACTCGCACCAGCAGACTTTAGTTAAAGGATCGCAAAAAGCCCCCCCTCCGGTCTAGCCCCTGCTAACCTGACACAAGAACACACTAGCAAGCATGAAACCACCAAATATGAGACAACAAAAAAGCTTCCTAGGTCTCATTAACAATTACATCTCTGCGTAAGGCCCTAAATCCTATCTAGTTATCTGAGAGCTCGTCGTTAATACAATAATAGATATAAGGTCTATCAACGGGATGGGATAATTAAATAGATTGGTGAAGTAGTGGAAAGAAGGTATACAAAGTAAGAGAGAACGTTTCAAAGTGGGGTTGAGAGGGATAGATATCAAGGGGGTCCGAAGGGTACGACAATGAGGTGAGCTCTGAGTCTTGAATCTGTCTGGACCCCACCCTAGGCATACAAAATACATCCCAGGCTTGGCAACACTCAACAATGTTGCCTGGTCAAAATTCTCTACCCTGTGCATGAGTTGAAACTAAGCCTAACGTTGCAATCAAATGCATATGGCAACGCTTCAGGTTCGTCCCAAGCTGGCAAGCGAAGCAACGTCCCAAGCCGGTCTCTCTCTCCCGCTCGTCTCCTCCCGCTCTCACTAGACTTACATCTTATATATTATAATGAAACAATCAACTATCGAGAATAAAATATACTAAGATACGTTGGTTAAGAATAAGGGCAACTTCAAGCTGTGAAACAACATAAGAATATCCCAGACATTAGTTACGTTGTCGTAGGATATATACTAAGGAAAAGCCTGCCGGCCGGCTGCCACCAGCTGGATTCTATACGGCTGGGCAGCCGACGCGCGCGCATGCCCGAACGTGGCTACTATGCAGAAGCGTCACACCTCCCCCAAGATATAAGACCCTTGACTAAGTTCTTCATATCTAACAGAAAGCTTCTCATAGTACCACACACTGTTGCGACACAAGGCACTATATATAAAAAAAATAAAGACTGTTGCGCTCCACCGAGCAAGTTCAACTAACTTAGCGACAATAAGTGAAAACATTCAACTTAGATACTGCTACAACATCTTATATAAAATTCTACACGTTATAAAAAATAAAGAGTTTTTATAAGGTTTTTGCTTTTTTAATTTGTTTTTTTTCGGCTGAACTACAGTGACAGCCTATTTTCCTCCACACTCAACCCTCAATCCTGTGGCAGTCTAACCAACATCATCCACCCTTGAATGACAATCCGCTATCACGTTATGAAAACCAGCAATATGGCGTATGTCCAGATTATACTCCTGAAGCATGAGTGACCACCTGGTCAGCCTCATATTCCGGTTATGAAACTGATTCAAAAATTTCAGAGGGTGATGATCGGTATAAACCACTACGACTGGTCCGAAAGCAGGAACATATATACATCGAAGTGCCTGATTGCCAGGAGTTCTTTTTCAATTACAGAGTAATTCCTTTGTGCACTATTGAATTTTTTACTGTAAAAACTCACTGGATGTTCGATACCTTCATCATCTGTCTGTAACAAGACAGCCCCAGCCCCTACGCCACTGGCATCAGTCGCCAGCTGAAAAGGTCTGCTAAAGTCTGGGGCCCTGAGTATGGGGTGGGTACATAACAGGTGTTTCACCAAGGAAAACGCCTCTGCACACTCAGGAGACCACCGGAACTTCTTGTCCTTAGATAATAAGTCAGTTAAAGGTGCAAGTACAGTCGAATAGCCTTTGATGAAGCGACGATAATAGCCTATCATACCTAGAAACCGCATGATCTGTTTCATAGTCGTAGGCTGGGGAAACTGATCGATGGCTTTGATCTTTGTCTGTGGAGGGCACACCTGACCCATCCCCACCTCGAACCCCAGGTACAAAACTGTGGCTTTGACAAAATCGCACTTACCCAGGTTTACCACCAAACCTGCTTCATTCAGTTTATTAAAAAGCTGTCCGATGTGAGCACAGTGACTGTTAAAATCATCGTCGTATATTATGACATCATCTAGGTACACCGTACAGTTGGGAATGTCGGCTACAATGTCGTTCATTAATTTCTGAAACGTTGCAGGGGCATTTTTTCAGCCCGTATGGCATAACATGGCAACGATATGTGGCACCGTCCACCACAAACCCACACACCTCTCGCGCTCGCTCAGACAAGGGCACTTGCCAATAACCCTTAACAAGGTCTATCTTAGTGTGGAACTTGGCTTTTCCTATCTTATCCACACTGTCATCCACGCGAGGGAGAGGGTAGGCATTTGTGGGGGTTAAACCATTCAACCTGCGGAAATCTATACAAAACCGCAGCTTGCCATCTGGTTTGGGCTGCAGTGTGACTGGGGAAGTCCACCTTACTGCACCCTCAGAAATCAGCCCACGTTTCAGCATATAATCCAGCTCTTCCCTAAGTGCTGGTAATTTAATAGAGGGAACACGGTATGGCACTGATTTAAAGGGCGGGTGGTCCCCAACATCGGCATCGTGCACCGCTTGAGTAGTGAGGCCAGGATGCTCCGCGAAAACAGCTGGGTTTGAATCAAACAAGTGCTGCACAACTACACGCTGTTGCTCAGGCAGGTGCAATATCAACTCGTGAGCCACTTGTCTAGAAGTCCCCGCCCACTGATCCGCGGAAACATGACAAACCCAATTATCCTCCCCGCAGCTTGACTGTCCCTTCCTCCTTCTCCACCACGATCGCTGCAGATCAACACCGGGACAGTAAGAGGCTCGGAGGGGCGCCTCACATACTCTTTCATCAGATTTACATGGCAAAGTTGGTTCTTTTTCTTACGATCAGGAGTAGCTACTAAATAGTCGAGATCAGAAACCTTCCTTACAACCCGATACGGACCAGAATACTTGGCAGACAAGGGGTGTCCCACCAGAGGCAGTAGTATCAGTACCTCCCGATCTACTTCAAACTCCCTCAGCTTCACCTTCTGGTCGTATCTGTCCTTCATCTGAGCTTGTGAACTCTTAAGGTTCCGACCTGCTACCTCCAGGCTCTTTAGCATTCTCTCACGGCTTTCAACAACATACTTTAGAAGCGAGCATGGCTTTGTGACTCCCTCCCAAATCTCCTTGACTATGTGGAGGGGCCCCCTGACCCTGTGTCCAAAAACCAACTCGTTCGGGCTAAATCCCAAGCTCTCCCCAGGTACTTCTCTCACAGCAAATAAAACGTAGGGAGACCTAGATCCCAGTCCTTCCAATTTTCCATGCAATAACACCGCAACATACTCTTGAAAGTCGAGTGCCACCTTTCCAAAACTCCCTGACTCTCGGGATGGTAGGCAGATGACACCACAGACACTATCCCATGTTGCTGCATGGTCTGCTTAAACAGAGCAGAAGTAAAATTGGATCCCTGATCAGACTGGATCTCCTGAGGGTAGCCATAACGAGAGAAATAGACAAGTAGGTTTTTGACAACCGTCTTAGCCATCCCGTTGCGCATGGGGTAAGCATCTGGATACCGTGTTGCTACATCCAATACAGTTAGTAAAAAATTATTGCCGGCACTAGTGGGGGGCAATGGGCCAACCATATCGATAACTACTTTGCTGAAGGGCGGCCCAATGACAGGGATGGGTTGTAACGGGGCTCTCGGAATTACCTGATTGGGTTTCCCAACAACTTGACAAGTGTTACACTGTGACACCCATGACACGACACTCGCCTTTAATCCAGGCCACCAGAAAAGCTTGCTCAGAGCTGCCTCCGTCTTACGTGCCCCCAGGTGCCCTGCCAAAGGCCCATCATGAGCTAATCTCAATAAGCTCTCACGGCACACCCTCGGTGCTACTAACTGGTCCACTAATCCTGACCCGCCATCCCACTTTTTCTTGGGATCCTGATGTCTCCGATACAAGATCCCCTCGGACAAGAAAAAATCACCAGGCTGCGCATCCCCATCGCTCTCCAGTTCGACAGCACCATTACCACACGCCCTGACTTCAGGATCTTCCAGCTGCAAGGAACATATATCAGCAGGTGCGAGATTATCCAAGTTCATCTTAAATAATTTATTTCCACCTCCAATGTCCCGCTGAGAAATCCTTTCCTCACGCTGCGCATAACGATGCTGTCGCAGAGTCTCTTCCTGCCCTGCACCTGCACTAGCGGTGACAGGCCCCGGGGCCTCTCCAGACTCTAACATAGGTGCCAATAATGAGTCACCAAGAAACACTGCCGGCTCAAAACTCTCCAATTGACCAACACTTCCCGTTTTCTTGTGACCTTTCTTCCGCGGTATGATAGACTGAGGTGGTGGCTGCAAGGCTCCGGATGTCTGAGAACGCGTCACAACACACGCCATGGTTTGTACGCTACACTTCTCAACCCACTCCTGTTCCTCCCTACTAACGTCGGCCGCCTTCTCGGCAACGACCAAGGGTTAAACCTTAGAAGCAGGCACCGCAAAGTCATTGCCGAGGAGGAGGTCGACGCCCCCAACAGGCAAGTTCTCTACAATTCCCACATCCAGCTCCTTCGCCACACCACCCACCTCCAGCTCCATCCGCACCAGCGGGTAGGACTTCGTAGCATTGATCCCCTGAACTACCACCACCCGAGCAGCGTTAATCGGTCTACCAGTAAAGTTCTTTAACAAGGTCTGAGAAGCCCCGTATCACGCAATAGCTTAACTCCTCGCCTTTCGCCAGCCCACCTCACAAAACCATGCCCTCTATGACCCCCAAAGACATCGCGGACAGGGTTCGATCCTTCCGGACTCTTGAACACAGGCTGTGTCCCACCCTCTGACGAACTACCCTTGGCAAACTCAGAAGATATAGGCGACACCCCTATGATGCGGGCCAATGACACAACCTTGTTTGGTGGCTTGTTCGGGCAAGCATTTGCAAAGTGACCCTCCTTGTGACATGCGAAGCACTCTTTACTCTTTGGTTTCCCTTGGGAGTGGGAGGTACCATTAGACTTCTTATACGGGACGGTATTTGGTTTATGTTCAGTTTTTTTGTCAGTGCTAGATGGTTTTGTGTATTTATGTGTATCAAAATTCTTGGGAGGGGGAGGGGTACGATCCTTTGCACCCGACTCACTCCTAGCTGCTGCTCCGCACCCTCGAATTAATGACAGTCGGAGGTCAGCCATTTCTGCTGCCTCCTGGAGAGTTCTAGGATTTGTTTCCTTTATATTTAATGTTAAGTCCCCGCCTGTGCACTTAAAGAACTGCTCCAAGAGAACCAGCTCACTCAACTCCTCAAAAGTAGCTGCCCTCTCAGAACGCAGCCAATGTTGTAGTGCATCAGACAAGTCCCGGGGGTGTTCTAGGAAGGTACTATCCTTGCCCTTAGTAACACCCCGAAACTTCAAGCGGTAAGTTTCTGGTTGTAACTCATAGGCCCGTAGCACAGCCTTCTTTAGCTCATCATAAACTACACAGGACTCTAAAGGTAGTGCATCATACGCTTTTAGCCCCTTTCCTAGGAGTCTTGATGAAACTAATGCTGCCCACTTTTTGCTGAGGCCACTGGTGTTCCTGACACTTCTTCTCAAATCGCATAAAAAACTCAGCCACACCTAATTCATCGAACACAGGAACTAGTTTAAGCAGGTGCGACAATGATTGGTCCCGATGTCTGTTTCCTCCCCCAATATTTCGCCCTGTTACCTTCACTCGAGAGTTCTCCAGCTCCCTGTCAGCCCGATACCTAGTAGACTCTGCCTGCAGTTCAGCCTCTCGTATAGCTGTTCTCTCTGCAGCCTCAGCCTGAGCTCTAGCAACCTCAGCCTGCACACTAACCTGTCTTTCGGCGGCCTCAACCTTGGCCATCTCAAGCCGAAACAACAAATCTGGAGTCAACCCTTGAGGAGGGGAAGGTGCATTTAATGGAGAGGGTCCCTGTGATTGAATTCCACGCTGCCATTGACCATCAACTTGGGGGTATGTACTAAATTCAGGCACCCTGACGTTTGATATGGGGGTAGAGTGGAGGGGGGGCTGGGGACCGGGGCCCCCAGTCGCCTCTCCACCCAGGTCTCTCCCTTCTAAACCCAATATCAAAGTCCTCAGCTGATCTTTCCTCATGCCACTTAAACCCTGGTGACCCTGAAGACCTGCCACACACATTAAGCCATACTTATTCAGCTTCAACACCCTGGCAGCGGTAAGGGGCACCTCTAAAAATCTTCTAGCACCCTCCTCGCTATCGACAAGCCACTCCACAGGTCTTTCTCCCTACGAGCCCGTATCGTGACCTGACCCATCACTGTGTTCTGATGTATTAGACATGTTTGTGTACTGCAGTAACTATCACGGTTATAGAATGTGCCTTATCTCCTATGCAAGTATGTATATACTAATGTTATTTAAAGTCTTTAATGTGTTATATTGGTTGCTCAAAAAAAAAAACTCTATGTCCACTGTATTCCTCTAATCATAAGGAATCTCAATACAAATGACCACTATATTCCTCTGTTCAGTAAATCCTATGCAAGGTCGCCATTTGTTACGTCCTGGGATATATAAACACTGGGCTCTTTCTATTGGACTAGGTATGCGGCAACAAGCAACAACGGAAAACGCTAGATCCAACCCTTATCTATAAACCCAGGCAACAAACCACCCTAAACCGTCAAGAGTCCTGCCTGGACAACGAGGTATCCTATGACTCGGTTACAGGGTGCACGCACTATAGACTGCTGATAGTCAAGCAGGCTATATAAAAGATCACACAATTAAGTTGACTTAAAGCTTCAAGGAAAAGATAGATAACGGAATTAAATTGCAGAAACAATTTAATAACAAACTAGAAGAAAGTACATTTAACGTTACGTTAATTAATACAACTAATCACCCCTGCGTGAAAGAAGGTGAAAGCAAACAGTCCTCAAAACATCGTACAGGTAGTCAAGATGCGGGTTTCTAAACTGCATGCGGCTACTGTAGGATCTGATGCTTAGCAAAGAAAGTACGTTACGGATTTAGAGAACTCTTAACTCATAAGCAGGAATAAATACTAGTGATAGGACCTACAGTGTATAATGGCATAGGTATAATTAAATAAAGTCAGCAACTCGCAACATAACCACATACAGGTGTGCTTCTCACTCTTAGTCAGGCAAGCCTGCTCGGACAGAGTCTCTAAGCCACACCCTGACTCAAAATGCTCACAAAAACGGTAAACTGTGGCACAATAACAAGCATACAGAGATGATAAATCCCTAGCTGTTAATCTGCCAGGTGGCAGAGGTCTAGCCGGAAGGATATAGGCTTCGGATACCCGGGCTGAGCCACCTGCTCTAGCCTAGGGACGTTCCCAGGTCTGTGCGCCAAATTACTCTAATTTAAAGGGTGCTCTCTTGAGAGACTCAGATCGCAAGTATCTGACTCTCTCCTGGCGACCCTAAAACAAAAGCAAGACGTGCTAGCGCAGTGCTGAGTGGACTAGGCAAGGGCCCTCACACAACACAACACTAGACACACAGGGACACAGACAAGAAAATGCCCCCAGACTCCCACGGGTATCCTAGTAAAGTCGTGCGGGTCCACAGGACTCGCACCAGCAGACTTTACTTAAAGGATCGCAAAAAGCCCCCCCTCCGGTCTAGCCCCTGCTAACCTGACACAAGAACACACTAGCAAGCATGAAACCACCAAATATGAGACAACAAAAAGCTTCCTAGGTCTCATTAACAATTACATCTCTGCATAAGGCCCTAAATCCTATCTAGTTATCTGAGAGCTCGTCGTTAATACAATAATAGATATAAGGTCTATCAAGGGGATGGGATAATTAAATAGATTGGTGAAGAAGTGGAAAGAAGGTATACAAAGTAAGAGAGAACGTTTCTAAGTGGGGTTGAGAGGGATAGATATCAAGGGTGTCCGAAGGGTACGACAATGAGGTGAGCTCTGAGTCTTGAATCTGTCTGGACCCCACCCTAGGCATACAAAATACATCCCAGGCTTGGCAACACTCAACACTGTTGCCTGGTCAAAATCCTCTACCCCGTGCGTGAGTCGAAACTAAGCCTAACGTTGCAATCAAATGCATATGGCAACGCTTCAGGTTCGTCCCAAGCTGGCAAGCGAAGCAACGTCCCAAGCCGGTCTCTCTCTCCCGCTCGTCTCCTCCCGCTCTCACTAGACTTACATCTTATATATTATAATGAAACAATCAACTATCGAGAATGAAATATACTAAGATGCGTTGGTTAAGAATAAGGGCAACTTCAAGCTGTGAAACAACATAAGAATATCCCAGACATTAGTTACGTTGTCGTAGGATATATACTAAGGAAAAGCCTGCCGGCTGCCACCAGCCGGTTTCTAAACGGCTGGGCAGCCGACGTGCGCACATGCCCGCACGTGGCTACTATGCAGAAGCGTCACAAACTATATAGCCGAGTGTGCTTCTTCTGATATCCGCGGAATATTGGGTGTGTAAATCTATCCAACTATATAGCCGAGTGTGCCTCTTCTGATGTCCGCGGAATATTGGGTGTGTAATTCTGTCCAACTATATAGCCGAGTGTGCCTCTTCTGATGTCCGCGGAATATTGGGTGTGTAATCCTGTCCAACTATATAGCCGAGTGTGCCTCTTCTGATGTCCGCGGAATATTGGGTGTGTAATTCTGTCCAACTATATTGCCGAGTGTGCCTCTTCTGATATCCGCGGAATATTGGGTGTGTAATTCTGTCCAACTATACAGTCGAGTGTGCCTCTTCTGATGCCCGCGGAATATTGGGTGTGTAATTCTGTCCAACTAAATAGCCGAGTGTGCCTCTTCTGATATCCGCGAATTATTGGTTGTGTAAATTTGTCCAACTATATAATAATAATAATAATAATAATAATAATAATAATAGTTCATAAAGCTAGCGCATATGCTCAGCCAGCTAAGGATGGCCCAATAAGGCCGATTAGGCGTGTTTCCATTGGGGTCCTGTAGTACTACCTGAACCCCTTGCTCATGAGGGACGGTAACCCACTTATCTCACCGCCACTTTCGACTTTATTTACTCTTATTCTATGATAGCTAGAGTGTTCAAATTTGTGTGGGTTATACTTTATGATGTTGCCGAACAGTGGCAGTACATGGCAACACCCAAGTCCAGCCCCAGTGGGGAGTGGGGAGAGGGACGCTCGGGAAGAGCGTATTTGACTTCGCGAGTGTCTGACCTACCTCGTCGCCTCGCGATGTTGGATCAAAGGGAAGAGAGTGTGTATCGCTCCCCCACAGCTCCCCATGACATAGTTGACTCCCCACCAAGTGGGGAAGAGGAGGAGGAGGATGACCCAGACCCAATGGCATTCCTCAAAATTCCGCCAGGCCATCGTAGGGTTCTGAAGAGACGAGCTGAGGATGAGAGGTGTCATGTTGCTACACACAACAACAAGTGCGGTGTGGTTCTCCCCCACTCCTGCCTTCACCACCACCTCACACTCTCCCCACTAAAAGTACAATGTCAAACCCCATATTGCTGAGTCAAAAGTGCCTAAACCAATGTATAAATCTCATATTCTAACTATACAACATACGATAAAGTATAAAATCAATAAACAGAGAGCGTGGGAGAGGCAGAAAATGAAAGTGAGAGTGGTGGCAGACAAGCATCAGTCAGCTGGCCTTGTGTACATGCGTGCATCTAGGGCCAAGATGGCCACCCATCGCCATGATAACCAGGATGCGCGCGGGCTTTCTATCTATCTATCTATTGCCCGACGCCGTGATCCCCGAAGGGGTGGCCACGAACGAACCGCCCCCATGCACCTCTGTCCCCAGTCAGTCGACGTCCCTCCCCCCAACCATCACCGCCTTCGTTCATATACTTCCTCACACCATCCTTCCACCTCTCTATCGGTCTACCTCTCCCTCTCTGTCCCTCCACCTCGCTCTCATACACCCTCTTAGTCATTCTCTCGCTTTCCATACGTTCCATATGGCCGAACCATCTCAAGTTGTTCCTTTTCACACTTTCCAGCACATCTACCTCCACACCACACCTCCTTCTTACTTCCTCATTAGTCTGTCTATCCCTCCATGTAACTCCGAACACGCTTCTTAAGTAATTAATTTCCACTGCTCTGACTCTTGGTCTGAGTCTCTTAACCAACGTCCATGCTTCGCTTCCATAAGTCAGTGTCGGGATTACCACACTGTCATGCAAGGACTTCTTCACTTCCATACCGACCACTCTATTTTTTGTTACTGCTTTCAGCATTCCTACAACCCTCTTCCCCTGTTGTACCCTTTCCCGCACTTTTTCATCCATAGTCCTATCTATACTCAACACACTGCCCAGATACTTAAAAGAGTTGACGATCTCCATAGCCTGACCGTTCAACTTCACCTCACACTCTGTGACTTCACCCTTTCGAAGACCATAACCTTGCTATTCCCCGCATTTACCTTAAAATTCCGTTTTTCGCACACGCGGGCTTTAACACCTTAAGAGCGGCCAAGGCGGTAATTTCTATATACCGCCCAGCGTTTTTTTTTTACCATAAATGAGGTTGTTTCCGTGCTCTTTTTCATGCATAAACAAGACCCAGAGCGTAATACAAGTATGTATCCCTGAAAGGGCGTAAATTGAGCTTTCCAATGACACCCGAACCATCCTTCTACGATCACTGGTTGTCTTGCAACGATCGTGCAACCGAAGGGCAAAATTGCTAAAATACGGTCATTTTCTTACATTATTACATGTGAAACGAGTGAGAGAGGGTGGAGTACAAAGGAGTACATCTCAGTTGCTCCACGGCCACCGTGGCGAGCGGTCAGGAGGTAATATACGCTCCTCCCACCGCTCCGCTCTCTCTCAGAGCACATTACGTGCTCAAAATTGCATTCAACAATAGCCGGGCCCCGCCCATAGGCCCCATTTATTTCATTCGACAATAGCCGGGCGCCGCCAGTTAAGGGTTCATAATAATAATAAAAATAATATTAATTATAATAATATTTATTCAGTTAGCATTTTACAATGTTGGTACCACATAGGCCTAATATGTTACAAATATGACATGCACCAGATTTGCATAATTCCAACTAAGGATAGCCAATAAGGCCATTAGGCGTAATTCCATTGGGGTCCTTGTTGGATTAGGTTAGCTGGGGAAAAAG
This sequence comes from Lithodes maja, assembly GCA_037953745.1. Classification (NCBI taxonomy): domain Eukaryota; kingdom Metazoa; phylum Arthropoda; class Malacostraca; order Decapoda; family Lithodidae; genus Lithodes; species Lithodes maja. The sequence goes on along the minus strand of JBAKBP010002511.1, from coordinate 111,971 downwards.
GGGAGGATAAATAAAAAGTAGATACCTTAGAGAAAGTATTTCTAGGGGGTTATATTAAGATACCTTACATTCTATAGTTGGACTGGTCAAAATATTTCAGTAATCATTTCAGTTTGTTTTGCCTATCTCTTATGTCATAATTTATTTAGTAGTAGACATAAGCTTGGTGCTCCCTTCTCGCAGCTGTCCGGTTCAGGTGCTCCTTCAAGCTACGTCTGAAGGAATACAGTGTTCTGTTTTCACGGACTGACTGGGGTAGGTTGTTCCAGTCTTTGATGGCAGTGAAGAAGAATGTTAGCTTACCCTGTCCTTGGATTCTCGGGACCGTAAAATTATACATCCTATTCCTTGTATTGTGTCCAATCCTCTCATTTGCTTTAACAAAATTACTCTTTAAATACTCTGGAGCCCTATCATAAAATATCTTTAAGGCATTTATGAGTCTGATTTGTTTGGCCCTGTCAGAGACATTGAGCATACCAAGTGACTGAAGTTGTTCCTGGCTAATATGCGATCTGGGTCCTAGGTTCATCATGAACCTAACCATTTTATTTTGAGTGACCTGAAGTTTGTGCTTTGCTGATTTAGATGATGCAGAGTACCAGGATGACACAGAATAGTAAAAAAGACATTGAACAAGCGCTTGGCATAGGGTCTTTTTGATCGCCGCTGGCAAACATCCCACCTGTCTATACAAGGTATTTAATACGTGCTCTACATTTACTCAGGATCGATTCCAAGATTGTTTCACCTGACAGAGTCGAATCCAGTTTTAGTCCGAGATATTTCACTTGTGACACTGTTGTTATGGGGATATCATTACATTTGACCGAGAAGCCCTCCATGTCTTTCAATTTGCGTTTTGTTCAACATAAGATGGCTTCTGTCTTGCCCAGGTGAAGAGATAGTCTATTGTCCACTAGCCATTCACTACACGATTCTAGTTCTTTGGAAAGTGAGGCGGCAATACTTATTGGGTCTTTTCCTGAAACCAGAAGCACACTGTCGTCAGCATACAGTAATAATTTACACGATACGCTCAGTTCCATGTCGTTCACACAACAGAGAAAGAGTAAGGGACCAAGGATGCTTCCCTGCGGGACCCCACAGTTAATTGGCATAGGATCAGAAAGATTATCATCAATTTTGACTCTTTGTGTTCTGCCACTAAGATAAGATTTAAACCAGTTCACTGACCCAATGCCCATTGCTTGTAGTTTATTACATAGGATATTATGGTCTACTGTATCAAACATTTTTTGTAGGTCAAGAAGAACCATACCGGTGTAGTTACCTTTAGACATTTCATTACGAATGTGATCTGTTAAATGGATGAGCCAGGAGTCTGTCGAGTACATGCCTCTGAAACCTGATTGAAACTTATAGAATTGATCATTTTCTTTGAGGTAGTGTTCAATTTGGGTGTATACAGCTCTTTCAAGGATTTTTGATACAATACATAATATGCTAACTGGTCTGTAGTTACTAACATCTAATTTATTTCCTTTCTTTAATAGAGGGGTTACAATAGCTTCCTTCAGATCAGCAGGTACAGTGTTGGTGTTAATTGACAGGTTGATGGTGTGGGTTAGGGGACCTGCTATACCAATGGCTCCATCTCGTAGACATTTGGCAGACATTTTGTCTGGTCCTGTGCTTTTATGTACATTTAGGTTAGAGAGCTCCTCAAATGTGTATTTTGGTGCAACATTTTGCAATCCAAAAGACTTCGGGTGTATGCTTTTATCCCTGTAGAAATTTTGAAAGGTGGCAGTTGTTGTGGTGTATTTATTGAGAGGTTGCGGTAGGTTCTGTGCTAGTGTGTTTGTTATGGAAGGTGAAGAAGGAGTTGAAGTAGGTTGAAATGTGTCGTTTATCATGGCAAACCTGATCATTAATTTTGAGAGCAATATTAGTGTTAGATGAATCCCTTGCCTTGTTGCTGTAGCCCGTTGTTTTTAAGTGCCTCCATAGTTTTTTGGGGTTACTCTGATATTTCTCTGCCTTATTGTGGAAATAATTAGATTTAGTTGATTTAATTTTCCTACTTAGTTTATTCCTAGCCCTGTTGAACTCATGTTTCAGTCCTTGATCCTGTCTATGTTTCACTAGCCTTTTTAACAGATTGTCACTATGTTCCAGATGGTGTAGTATATGTCATTGTTGATCCATGGGTCTGACCTTGCTTTAATTCGTATGTCTTTCAGAGGAGCTATTTCGTCTAGGATGTTTGTGATGATGGTTCTGAAGCCAACCCATGCGTCATTAACGTTTGTATTTCCAAACACTGGAGACCAATTTGTACTCCATAAAATGTCCAAAAATGTTTTTTTGTTGTAGTTTCTGAGGGACCTTGTTCTAGTGACCTTGTGATTCTCTTGGGTAATTTTTGGAGTTTTACGTGTACAATATGTGACGAAGTGATCACTTATCCCCGTTTGTATTACCCCTGATTGTGATATTTTGTCCTCTCTGTTACAATTTACATGGTCTAATATTGTAGCAGTGTTATCAGAGATAAGTGTGGGGGTTGTGATGAGTGTTTGTGATTGTGCATTGTCAGTATGTGCCTGTATTCTCGTACAAGCCTATTATTTTGTTGTTTGTAACACAAGCTAAATTCCCCTAGTATAATAGAGTCATTCCGGGGGTCTAGTAATGACAAAATTCGTTCAAATTTGTTTAAGAATTGTGTGTCGTCTGGTGGCCTATAGCACACTCCAATTGTGATGGGTTTTGTCCTAGGCAGGTGTAAGTCAATCCAAAGAGCTTCGTGGTTTTCTACATTGAGGTCGTTCCTAATAATTGTGTGTGTGAGTTTTTTTACATACAAACATACTCCTCCCCCTTGTATATTACGATCATTACGAACCATATTGAAACCTTGAATGTTTATTTCACCATCGTTTATACCAGAGTCCAGCCATGTTGCTGTAATTGCAATTATTGAAGCTTTGGTCTTATCACCTAATCATTTTATTTCTAACACTTTATGATACATTGATCTGGCGTTGATGTGGATAAAATGGAGTCCTTTGTTGGTGAAAACTCTATATTCATCTTTGAAAGTGTCCTGGCTGGATTCTGAGTTGTCATATGGTTCATTTACATTAACATACGGTAATAAATGCAAGGCACACTTATTGCATAAAAACTCATGTTCTTTACTGTCGGTCTTCTTAGAAATGCACTTCATGTGAGCTACAGTTTTACACTTTACACAGTTTGGGATCCTCTGACGTCGTGTTATGAGTCATTCACTAATATTACAAATGTGCGTTTGATTTTGTACAGCTGATGTCTTACATTTAACACACTCCACTTCGTTTTTACTATTAATGTAAGTACATCGATTATGTACAACTTCATTACAACTATTGCATTGTGAAAGTGTACTCCTATTGTTGAATCCAATATTACAGACTATACATAATTTCCTCTTACTGTTTATCTTACATCTGGCGCTTGGGGTTGTGTTTTGGCGTGTGATCAACTGAGCGGTAGAGGTGAGTGAGCGATAGAGGGGGGCAGGGTGTGACTATGCCTACACCTTGGCCCACCCCTACCTGAATCTCCCCTCGCGCGCACTGTTGTTTGTTGTTTTCGTTGTCCTTGGCCGTTGCTGCTACTTCATTGTTGATGTTGTTGCGAGTGATACCTTCTTTTTTATTTGTTCTGGTTGTATGTTGAGTTACTTGGGTCGCCGATAACTGTGGTAGTCATGATACAGTTGAAGGTAGTGTTGAGTAGGTAGAGTGGTGGCACTGTGTTGGTGGTTGCCCTACGGTCTTGGTTGTGTGTGTGAGCGTGGCGAGAGGTTGGGGTGCCTGCTGGCCCTGCTTGTTGTAATGACTTTTTCTGCTAGGGACTGTTGAAATGTCGGTGTCTGCCTTACTTGATTGGTGGTGAGGTTTCTTCAACATTGAGCTGGGGCCTGGGTTGGTCTCAATATCTCCACAGCTTATTAGAGTGTAGCACAATAGGTGTTGTAGCGGGGTTGCCCAGGAATGTTTGCTAAGACGCGTCGGTTTCCCGATGTTTGAAGCTGCCCAGGCAGGAACGGTGACAGAAATTTCATTTGTGTGTGGTTTCTGTATGATGAGGTCCCTTATCCCTTAACCATCGGCGTGCAACATATGTCGAGTTAAAGAAAACGTGCCCATATTCGGGTCTCGACAGATGTCGAGTGCAATTTTGAGCACGTAATGTGCTCTGAGAGAGAGCTGAGCGGTGCGAGGAGCATAGATTCCCGCCTGACCGCTCGCCACCACCGCCGTGGGTCGACTGAAATTTATTACACCCTCCTCCACCCTCTCTCACTCGCTACACAGGGAATTATGTAAGGAAATTACCTTATTTTAGGGTTTTTGTACTCGTGTTGCACAATCGTTGCAAGAGAACCAGTGGTCGTAGAAAGATGGTTCGGGTGTCATTGGAAAGCTCTGTTTATGCCCTTTCAGGGATAGATACTTGTATTACGCTCTGGGTCCTGTTTATGCATGAAAAAGTGCACAGAAACAACCCCATTTTGGGTAAAACCACCCGCATGTCGGGTAATAGAAGTTACCGACCCACCCGCTCGTAATGTGTTAATACTTGCTTAGTGTTGACCTGGTACACTACCGGTCCCCTTTGCACCTGTATATCGGCACTCGTCGGCATTAATAAAACTTGAATATATGCACTTATCACACTGTAACTTCACTTACAATGACATTATGTGATACATGGTGCTAATATATGAACTATGAAGGCACACATGATGCTCGGGTGGTGTAAATAACCGTCACTCAAAAATTGGAGGCATCGTACATCAGACATGATGCCTCACCCAGCTGTGGTGTGCTGGCTCGGGAGGTTTGAAGAGGCGCCTGGACACCAGCTGATGGCAGAGGCCAAACCCCCCTCCCCACACACACACGCTCCTTACGACCCCCAAATTACCGAGGCGAGTGTTTTTTTCCCCGTCATTTCTCACCTATTTAAGCTGTTTTAGGGGAAAACAAAAAATCCATTTTGGTCTGGTCCTAGAGTGTACATTAATTATTATACATTAGCTGGTGCCCTGTGGGTTAGCTATAGAGCCGAGTGTGCCTCTTCTGATATCTGCGGCATAGTGAGTGTGTAATTCTATATCAACATTCACAACTACAGGGTGGCGCAGATTTCGGTTACCCACTTCACTTAATGAAGGGTTTTCTGGACCTACTTCTCCCCCATGTTTTTTTTTTTTTTTTTTTTTTTTTTTTTTTTTTTTTTATATATTCCAACTTACTTCCTCTCGGGCATAGGCTGAGAGCCTTAACATTCACCGCTTTACAATGAACAGTGAAGCCCGTGAGGTCTTGTTCCAGTCTAGGGAGTGAGACATGTGAAGCACGTAGAGTACAACGAGCACCTGCCATCTTGCCTTCACATGAGGCACGGTGCTCACTCATGGCCCGAAACGACCCCATCTCTGAAGCCATCTCGTGTCCGTGCTTCACTGTTTCACCCCCTACACTCGGACTCTCACACTTACACACACACAACGCCACCTGTTGAGCAGATAACTCACCAGGCATTGCACCCCTATAGCATATTTTGAATATGGGAATATTCATACAGTGCTATTTAATCAGGGAACAATGAGGGTATTTTATTGACGTTTCGGTAGCCCCATTAGTTTGATATTTTAAGCTGTTTGCTCCATTATCTTGGTGATTTTAATACCCTTCGTATCATTTAAGTATCAATTTTTTTTCCTGGCAAGGTATAGCGAGCCTGCAGTTTAGGAGGATCCGGCCATTGGCCAGGGAATTTTTCTACCAAAAAAATTATACATTTTTCTAAAAGGGGTATCTTGGGAATGTAATTTTAAGTTTGATGGAGGTCTTGGGAGGAAACTAAAATCAACAATAAATATATATATACTGTACATCGACCAATAAGAAAACCCTTCCCCCTTCAACTGAGTACACTGAAAACCATGCTATAAGAATGCTAACAATAATTGTGTCGACGTTACAGGTTCCTCCTTTAGCTTGCTGATTTCTGTTGGGTTATTGTATACCTACTTGGTGGCTGCTGCGGTGACATCATGGCGGTTTCTGGCAGGGCTGTGTGCTGTCCCCAACTTTGTTTTCGCTAGTCTGGTTTATCTTCTAGCCAGAGAATCCCCACGATACCTCATTGCTCAAGGGAAACGGGAGGAAGCGAAAACAGCCCTACAGCATTTTAGAGGTAATACATGTATGTCGGGTTTGTTGTATTTATTTAATGGTACACACAAACACCTCTATTGTTTCTCTCTCTCTCTCAGTCTCTCATATACAGTAAATTTATATATATATATATTTATTGGATGACCAATATAGCTGACAAGGCTAAGATTCGAACCGTACAGGCAGGAGGTCCAGTCACCTACACCACCACGAGAGTTAAAAGAAGGAATTTGATACTTCTATCTGTATTCCTTCCCAACTCGACTCTGATGGGGGGACAGATTGTCTTTTAATCGAAATCCGGCTGCCCTAAGCATGACAAGTTGTTTATTGGATGACAAATAGTTGGGAAGGAATACAGATAGAAGTAACAAATTCCTTCTTTAAACTCTCGTGGTGGTAGGTGGCTGGACCTCCTGCCTGTACGGTTCGAATCTTAGCCCTGTCAGCTATATTTGTCATCCAATACACAACTTGTCATGCTTAGGGCAGCCGGATTTCGATTAATAGACAGTCTGTCCCCCCATCAGAATCGAGTTGGGAAGGAATACAGATAGAAGTATCAAATTCCTTCTTTTAACTCTCGTGGTGGTGTAGGTGACTGGACCTCCTGCCTGTACGGTTCGAATCTTAGCCCTGTCAGCTATATATATATATATATATATATATATATATATATATATATATATATATACAGTATATATATATACAGTATATATATATATATATATATATATATATATATATATATATATATATATATATACTGTATATGTATATGTATATGTATATATATATATATATATATATATATATATATATACTGTATATGTATATATATATGCATATATATATATATATATATATATATACTGTATATGTATATATATATGCATATATATATATATATATATATATATATACATTTGTTATGAATCATACTTATACATTTATTTTTTAAGTATTCTATCATTATATATTTGATCTGTTTATACATTTCAGTCAGCTGTTGTGAATCATATTTATGTATTTTTCTACTATTATATAATTGAACATTTGCTCTGTGTATGCATCTTTGTCAATTGTTATGAATTATATTTGTACATATATTTTTCAGGTATTCTAACATTATATATTTGCTCTGTTTATACATCGTATTCAACTGTCATGAATCGTACATATATATATTTTTTTAACTATTTTACCATTGTATATTTGCTTTGAGAAGTCGCCCCGCCGCAAGTTCGCCCCGTTTATGTCCCCCCTCCCCCCTAAAGAGGTACTGAAGAATCCCCCCTCTATTCATCTCTCTAACCTAACCCTAACTTAACCTAACCTAACCTTGCCCTAACCTAACCTAACCTAATCTAACCCTAACCTAACCTAACAAATGAGTAATATCCTCAATTCCTTCTTTGCATCAGTTTTAACTACAGAAGACCTCAGGGGTTGGGGGAGGGATGGAAATAAGTGGTAAGCTCCAGGAGTGGTGGTGGTGGTGGGGGGGGGGGGGTATAAACGGGGCGAACTCGTTGTCCAAGAGCGGGCGATTTGGTTTCGGGGCGAATTCTCCTGTAACCAATCCTCCCCACCCCTTGCGAGAGTACGGGCTGGCTACTGGCTACTACTAACTCTGATGAATGTTGTCAATAAAGTTCTCCTCATATGGTATTTATATTCATTGTACTAACACTGATGAACGGTGTCAATAAAGTGCTCCTCCTCATATGGTGTTTATATTCATTGTACTAACACTGATGAACGGTGTCAATAAAGTGCTCCTCCTCATATGGTGTTTATATTCATTGTACTAACTCTGATGAACGGTGTCAATAAAGTGCTCCTCCTCATATGGTGTCTATATTCATTGTATACTAACACTGATGAACGGTGTCAATAAAGTGCTCCTCCTCATATGGTGTTTATATTAATTGTATACTAACACTGATGAACGGTGTCAATAAAGTGCTCCTCCTCATATGGTGTTTATATTCATTGTATACTAACAGTGATGAACGGTGTCAATAAAGTGCTCCTCCACATATGGTGTTTATATTCATTGTATACTAACACTGATGAACGGTGTCAATAAAGTGCTCCTCCTCATATGTGTTTATATTCATTGTATACTAACACTGATGAACGGTGTCAATAAAGTGCTCCTCCACATATGGTGTTTATATTCATTGTATACTAACACTGATGAACGGTGTCAATAAAGTGCTCCTCCTCATATGGTGTTTATATTCATTGTATACTAACAGTGATGAACGGTGTCAATAAAGTGCTCCTCCACATATGGTGTTTATATTCATTGTATACTAACACTGATGAACGGTGTCAATAAAGTGCTCCTCCTCATATGTGTTTATATTCATTGTATACTAACACTGATGAACGTTTCTCCCGCAGGAAAACACTACAATATCGACGCAGAACTGGAGGAAATGGTCGAGGCCTACGAAGAGGCAGCAGAGAACAAACTGGGACTGAAAGACCTAATACTGGCTCCCTATATACGCAAACCACTCCTGATTTGTGTGGCTCTCATGTTCTTTCAGCAATTCTCCGGGATAAATGTCATCATGTTCAATCTTGGCACTATATTACATGTGAGTATTTAGCGTATTCGTGATTGCAGTGGGATGACACACACACACAGATACACACACACACACACACACACAATATTCAATCTTACCAATATTTTACATTTGAGCATTCAGTTTATGTGTGATGTTAATGGGATGACACACACACACACACACACACACACACACACACACACACAGCCCGTAGCCTAGTAGGTAGAGCTCTCGTCTCACACACGAGGGGTCGGGGGTTCAATCCCCGGCCGGGCGGAGACAAATTGGGCTTGTCTCCTTTCATGTGTTAGCCTCAGTTCACCTAGCTGTAAATAGGTACCTGGAATAAGTGGACGACGTTGTGACGTCCCATCTGGGGTTGGGAAAAATGGTACAAGGCGAGATGGGTATCATATGGTCATATGGTTCACCTAAGCTGATGGCTACCTAAGCCATCGGGCGAGACGGTACCGTCTATAGTGAGAATGGTACCATACAGATCCACCCTAAGCCTTCGTTTCCGATGTCGCCAATTGGCTAAAAATACAGACTACATACACATCCACAGCCATTCCAACGATACATATAACACCTACATATATAGGAGGGGGGAAATATCGAGCATGCTCACTCCCGCAATACAACTAGAGTAAGTACAACTAGAGTAAGTACACACACACACAATAGGCGCCTCCATGGCAGATAGTCCAGGCAGCTTACACATGGCATGCATATCATCTTGAGGGAGCCCACTTCGTTTGTTTTCTCTTTCTCTCCCTCTCTCTTTGGCTTGTATCCATTCGACCCCATTCAGCCTACTGTTTTAAGCGGTTTACCCCCATTTAGGTGTTATTTTTTTCCTGGCGAGCGGAAACGAGCAAGAATATATATATTTTTGTTTGACAGCAAGCTAAATGTGTACATTTTTCGATAGACAAATTTCTCGAAGCCGGGTTTTTCCAAACAATGCTGGCTCGCTATCGCTCGCCAGGAAGAAATCGACACCGGGATGGGGATAACCGTCTTAAAACAGTTGGCTAAATGGGGCCAAATGGATACAAGCCAGGGAAAGAGAGAAAAGAAGAGAAAAAAAAAAAACGGTGACCCCCCTTTACCCTTTTCACAATTTTACCGAGACGAATCCACGCAATATCCAGGAGAGATAAAATGACCAACGAGGTTTAAGAGTGGACGGTAGATAAAATGACCACCACCGAGATTCTAGAGTGGACGGTAGATAAAATGACCACCAAGAAGGTTCTAGAGTGGACGGTAGATAAAATGACCACCAACGAGGTTCTAGAGTGGACGGTGAATAAAATGACCACCAACGAGGTTCTAGAGTGGACGGTAGATAAAATTACCACCAACGAGGTTCTAGAGTGGACGGTAGATATAATGACCACCAACGAGGTTCTAGAGTGGACAGTAGATAAAATGACCACCAACGAGGTTCTAGAGTGGATGGTAAATAAAATGACCACCAACGAGGTTCTAGAGTGGACGGTAGATAAAATGACCACCAACGAGGTTCTAGAGTGGACGGTAGATAAAATGACCACCAACGAGGTTCTAGAGTGGACGGTAGATAAAATGACCACCAACGAGGTTCTAGAGTGGACGGTAGATAAAATGACCACCAACGAGGTTCTAGAGTGGACGGTAGATAAAATGACCACCAACGAGGTTCTACAGTGAACGGTAGATAACATGACCACCAACGAGGTTCTAGAGTGGACGGTAGATAAAATGACCACCAACGAGGTTCTAGAGTGAACGGTAGATACCATGACCACCAACGAGGTTCTAGAGTGGAGGGTAGATATAATGACCACCAACGAGGTTCTAGAGTGGACGGTAGATAAAATGACCACCAACGAGGTTCTATGGTGGACGGTAGATAAAATGACCACCAACGAGGTTCTAGAGTGGACGGTAGATAAAATTACCACCAACGAGGTTCTAGAGTGGACGGTAGATAAAATGACCACCAATGAGGTTCTAGAGTGGACTGTAGATAAAATGACCACCAACGAGGATCAAGAGTGGACGGTAGATATAATGACCACCAACGAGGTTCTAGAGTGGACGTTAGATAAAATGACCACCAACGAGGTTCTAGAGTGGACGGTAGATATAATGACCACCAACGAGGTTCTAGAGTGGACGGTAGACAAAATGACCATCAACGAGGTTCTAGAGTGGACTGTAGATAAAATGACCACCAACGAGGTTCTAGAGTGGACGGTAGATATAATGACCACCAACGAGGTTCTAGAGTGGACTGTAGATAAAATGACCACCAACGAGGTTCTATGGTGGACTGTAGATAAAATGACCACCAACGAGCTTCTAGAGTGGACGGTTGATAAAATGACCACCAACGAGGTTCTAGAGTGGACGGTAGATAAAATGACCACCAACGAGGTTCTAGAGTGGACTGTAGATAAAATGACCACCAACGAGGTTCTAGAGTGGACGGTAGATATAATGACCAACAACGAGGTTCTAGAGTGGACGGTAGATAAAATGACCACCAACGAGGTTCTAGAGTGGACGGTAGATATAATGACCACCAACGAGGTTCTAGAGTGGACGGTTGATAAAATGACCACCAACGAGGTTCTAGAGTGGACGGTAGATAAAATGACCACCAACGAGGTTCTAGAGTGGACGGTAGATATAATGACCACCAACGAGGTTCTAGAGTAGACGGTAGATAAAATGACCACCAACGAGGTTCTAGAGTGGACGGTAGATAAAATGACCACCAACGAGGTTCTAGAGTGGACGGTGTATATAATGACCACCAACGAGGTTCTAGAGTGGACGGTAGATAAAATGACCACCAACGAGGTTCTAGAGTGGACGGTAGATATAATGACCACCAACGAGGTTCTAGAGTGGACGGTAGATAAAATGACCACCAACGAGGTTCTAGAGTGGACGGTAGATATAATGACCACCAACGAGGTTCTAGAGTGGACGGTAGATATAATGACCACCAACGAGGTTCTAGAGTGGACGGTAGATATAATGAACACCAACGAGGTTCTAGAGTGGACGGTTGATAAAATGACCACCAACGAGGTTCTAGAGTGGACGGTAGATAAAATGACCACCAACGAGGTTCTAGAGTGGACGGTAGATATAATGACCACCAACGAGGTTCTAGAGTAGACGGTAGATAAAATGACCACCAACGAGGTTCTAGAGTGGACGGTAGATAAAATGACCACCAACGAGGTTCTAGAGTGGACGGTGTATATAATGACCACCAACGAGGTTCTAGAGTGGACGGTAGATAAAATGACCACCAACGAGGTTCTAGAGTGGACGGTAGATATAATGACCACCAACGAGGTTCTAGAGTGGACGGTAGATAAAATGACCACCAACGAGGTTCTAGAGTGGACGGTAGATATAATGACCACCAATGAGGTTCTAGAGTGGACGGTAGATATAATGAACACCAACGAGGTTCTAGAGTGGACGGTAGATAAAATGACCACCAACGAGGTTCTAGAGTGGACGGTAGATAAAATGACCACCAACGAGGTTCTAGAGTGGACGGTAGATAAAATGACCACCAACGAGGTTCTAGAGTGGACGGTAGATAAAATGACCACCAACGAGGTTCTAGAGTGGACGGTAGATAAAATGACCACCAACGAGGTTCTAGAGTGGACAGTAGATAAAATGACCACCAACGAGGTTCTAGAGTGGACGGTAGACAAAATGACCACCAACGAGGTTCTAGAGTGGACGGTAGATAAAATGACCACCAACGAGGTTCTAGAGTGGACGGTAGATAAAATGACCACCAACGAGGTTCTAGAGTGGATGGTTGATAAAATGACCACCAACGAGGTTCTAGAGTGGACGGTATATAAAATGACCACCAACGAGGTTCTAGAGTGGACGTTAGATAAAATGACCACCAACGAGGTTCTAGAGTGGACGGTAGATAAAATGACCACCAACGAGGTTCTAGAGTGGACGGTAGATAAAATGACCACCAACGAGGTTCTAGAGTGGATGGTAGATATAATGACCACCAACGAGGTTCTAGAGTGGACGGTAGATAAAATGACCACCAACGAGGTTCTAGAGTGGACGGTAGATATAATGACCACCAACGAGGTTTTAGAGTGGACGGTAGATAAAATGACCACCAACGAGGTTCTAGAGTGGACGGTAGATATAATGACCACCAACGAGGTTCTAGAGTGGAGGGTAGATATAATGACCACCAACGAGGTTCTAGAGTGGACGGTAGATAAAATGACCACCAACGAGGTTCTAGAGTGGACGGTAGATAAAATGACCACCAACGAGGTTCTAGAGTGGACGGTAGGTATAATGACCACCAACGAGGTTCTAGAGTGGACGGTAGCACTAATAAGTCATGTCTCAGCTGGCATTATGTTTGGCTCGCTCTGTGCTGTATTAAAGGGGGATGGTTCATTTTTCGGTAGATATTTTTTTGATTTATTTGTTATTTTTTGATGTTTCCTCCCTAGGCCTCCATCAAACTTAAAAATACATCCATCAGATCCCCCTTCTAGATCAATTTGTACATTTTTTGGTAGACAAATGTCCTGGCTGAAGGACAAGAAGATAACAGGCTCGCTATCGCTCGCCAGGAAAAAATCGACACCTAAATATCACGAAAGGTCTTAAAATTGAAAACGAAATGGGGCAAAAGGTATTAAAATCGCCAAACTAATGGACCGAACGTCATAAAATCTGAAAACTATTGGGGGTAAGCATGAGGAAGAAGGGTGACCAGAAAAACAGCCCATGTCCCCTTAAAATAATGTCTATCAGATGTTGAATAGGGTGGGAAAGTGTAGGAACATGTTTGTATATCTTACTGGAAACGAATATATAAAGTTTTAGATATTGCTGATACCAATTATTGATCAAAATACACTTGGTGCCGAGATATCACTTATTTGGCCCACTGTACCAACATTTAATTAAACCATGTACAGTCACTCACACAAATATCTGGACCCTTCATGTTTTTCATTGTGTAAATATATATTTGCGAGTTGATTTAGGAATGTGATTATGTGTATATTATTATTAAAACCATATGCACCATATTATTAATTATAAAGTAAATTTCATGTGCTGTCGGCCAAATAAGTGATGTCTCGGTACCAAGTATACTTTGATCAAAACTTGGCATCAACAATATCTAAACTTGATTCATTCTTTTTGCGTGAGATATACAAACATGTTCCTACACTTAGCTACCCTATTCAACATCAGGCATACGTTAAAGAGCATAGCTCGTCACATATTTTGACTCAGGTATCCCCAGAATCGTCATTGTCAATGTACACCATACTCCTATGTAAAATGTTAGGTGGCTGGGTTCTATAATTATATATATATATATATATATAAATATATGCAATTTTGTGTTTTTTGGGGCGTGGATTTCGTGACGTCACTGGAGTTATAGTGACGTCAGCGTGGTACCGTGAGTACCTATATTTTCACAATTCCACCCTCAGTCAAACTCTAATTCCCTTCGTCATGTTGTGGAGGTGCCAGTTTCTTTAATATGTTTTCCAATAATAGCCCCATGGAAAACGAAGATATATATTACCTATCACATAAAGATTCATATATTAGTAAATGAAAGTAGAGAACATTGGAAATAACCTAAATAATCCATATAGCTGGAAAAAATACAATTGTATTTGGGAATCGGCTCATCTGCCTTCTTTTTCTTATGGGGGTTGGTCGAGTATTCCTATCCCAGCCATGCCTTTGTTTCGGCTTCCTCTCTTTTAGGGACATATGTTTCTCAATAATATCCCCATGGAAAACGAAGGGATGTCTTACCTTTCACATAATGATTCATATATTACTAAATTATAGTAGAGAACATTGGAAATAACCTAAATTGTCCATATAGCCGGAAATAATACAATTGAATTGGGGTTTCGATTATCGCTGGTATCTAGTTAACCCTTAATTGGCGGCGCGCAACTTATGTCGTGTGAAATAAATTTGAACTAAGTGGCGGTTCACAACTTATGTCGTGCGCCATTTTCAGCACGTAATGTTGCTGAGAGAGAGAGTTGAGCGGTGTATGGAGCCTAGCAACTCTATGACCGCTCACGACCACCGCGGTGGACCAACTGAGGTGACTCCCACCCTTCCCTCCCCTCTCTCACTCGCTACACAGGGACTTATGTAGGGAAATTACCTAATTACAGGGTTTTTGCATCCGTGTCGCACAATCGTTGCAAGAGAACCAGCAGTCGTACAAGGATGGTTCGGGTGTCATTGGAAAGCTCTGTTTACGCCCTTTCAGGGATAGATACTTGTTTTATGCTCTGGGTCTTATTTAGGCATGAACATGATCACGTAAACAACCCTATTTAGCGTAAAAACACCCCGCTGGGCGCTACGGTCCGCTGGACCGCCTAGCCCGCCAATAAGGTGCTAAAATTATTCTATGTATGGTACCATTCACAGATCGAATTGCCAACGGCCACCAGACTTTTGCAGTGCTCAAATTATTTCGTGACATATTCCATTAAGACTTCGTTCACAGATGCATTCTGATGTTGTGTAAGCACCAATTACTATTATGTGTGATATAGCAGTAAATTAAGGAGAATAATTCGTATTATTATTCATTTATTTTCAATATTTTTACACGAGTCTCTCATAAATACTATTAAAGAAAACGTTGCTGTTTGCGCTATTATAGAAAACGTTAAAACAGAATATGCTTATTATTTGAACCAAAATCAGTTAAATCACGACTGTATTTCGATACATCGTTAGCGAGCCTAACCTACCATTACTTATAATAATACGAATGCATAAAATAACTATAAATAACAATAAGATGGTGGGATAAAGAATAGAATCTACTTCTAGATGGCAAAGGGGTATAATCCTGTGTAGCTGGAGGAACTGTTCTTATATCTCATTAATTTGGTAATGTTACAATATGTAATCAAGTAAGGAAGTATACTGTGAAGATACTTTACATGCATACCTTGTGTGTGTGTGTGTGTGTGTATATATATATATATATTAGTAATTCGATCACCACGAATTGAGTAGGATGAATGAGAAGTTATAATTCGTTTATTACCATGACCGGTACAGTAGGCCTATACTGTATTTAGGGCTCATTAAAACCAAAATTCGCTTTGACCTAACTTTGCTGGGAACCTATCTCTCGGTCTTATTGGGGGTTGACTGTATAACCTTGTGTGAACAGCAGAAACATCAAAGTATGATGTTATAACATACTAGTACCGCGGAGTCAAGATGGCGTCTAGATGCTAACACCTGGCGGTAACCCTACAGCTCTCCTGAGCTATCAGAAGAGACTGGATGACTCCGTTGTCGACGCCTGCCCGGGATGTAACACAGCACCCCATACCATTAAACACATCATAGAAGACTGCATTTCACACAACCACTTACGCCAACAACACAACCTACACTCAATGAGAGCTCTGTGGGAAAGCCCGATCGTGGCCGTGGCCTTCCTCAGGGACTCGGGGCTGTTCGGCCAGGCAGCTTAGGGAACAACAACAACAACAACAACCCTACAATATAAACTTATCCATAGCGGTCATTTCAAAGGGCTAATCTCTTGAACAAACAGTAGTGCCAATGTAGCATAGGCTATGTATAGCTAGATCTGTAGGAATTTACTTCGATCTAATAGCATTTTCTTGCATCCAGTGACATGAATTTGTTTTTAGTTTTGGTAACCTGGGACCGAACTGGTTATTTATTTATCTCTTGGATATTTATTATCAACTGTCCAAGGCTGTAGGTGGGTACAATTGACAAAGGTGAAGGTAAATCCGGAGTCATACATAGAATAAAAGCTAATTAGCAAGAATTGGAGCTGGAATGAGTGTAACATTGGTTAGTCTGTAAAACAAATCCAGGCTAACTTGTGAACCACTGTGAACTGGCCTTAATTTCGGCTGTGTTTTCAAAGGTGCCCCTTCCCCCCCCCCCCCTCAAAATAGAAATATCTAATGTGAATTTGTTTTCTATTTTTTAGGGTAAAAATTATAAAAAATCAAAGCACATGTGCATCATATGTCAAATTAACATGCTTTGAAGAGTGACAAAAACAGGGTGAGATTTTTGGCGAGCTATGCCCTTTAAGGGGAGGCAGACCGTTTGTTTGGTCTATTAATTCATTAATTCATATACTTTTTAAATTTCCTCCATAGACCTCCATCAAGCTTAGAAAAAAAAACCTAGACCCTTCAAGATAAATTTGTAAAAATTTTGGTAGAAAAATTTTCCGGCCGAAGGCTGGTTCCTCTTAAAATTGCAGGCTTGCTATCGCTCTCCAGAAAAAAAAAATCGACACCTAAATGGCACGAAAGGTTTTAAAATTGACAACGAAATGGGGCGAAAGGTGTAAAAATCGGCTAACTAATGGGCCGAACGTCTTATAATCTCAAAGCTAGTGGGGCTAAACATTAGGGAGAAGGGGTCCAGAAAAACGGTCTGCCTCCCCTTAATACAGGCAGAGCAAGTCAAACGTAATGACAGCGGATACATGACTTATTAGAGCTACCGTACATACATGGTGAAGCATATAAGAGTTTCCCACAATTGTAAGAGGGAATGTACAGTTGGCCACATAGGTTCAGTTCCCCCTAATGATCTTATGTATCAAAGTAAATTAGTGTGACTTAATATCCGAGTGTGGTTTACTTTCAATCATCAGTTTACTAATCAGATGAGTTAACCACTGCATAAGAACTTCAAGCATGCGCATTATATTACATTGTGTATGTATAAGAGCACAGTGAGGAACACAATTTAATTGGGCAACTTTACATCAATCTCAAGCACTGGTAAGCCCATTGGTCATGTTTCTCGCTTCAGAAAAGACCGATTCGGTGTCTCCATAGGAATGTGTGTAGATTTAGTCTGTTTTGAAGGTGTAATAGTTAGAGTGTGTAAGTTATGTATGAAATATCCTAGGTTCGAATCCTGGGTTTATCACAGGCTTTCAATAATTTCATTTGGGTTATGATACGTGTTCATAACGATATTAAAAATATAATTATACAATTGACATTACATAATCATGTATATTATATTATATAAATTAGAATTACTGATGTTTTTACAAGCGTCTGTTGTTTGGTTTATACTTATACAGTTAATCGTTTATGTACTTATAGTTGATATTTAACATTTATTTACGGGGTTTTTCTTTTCGATAGTTTATGTAAAATATGTAAATGTTTAGGATCAACTTCTGCCTAATGATGGACGCGGCCTGTCCGTACTAAAGTGGCAAGAAAGGCAGACTGGTGAAGATGGGGGTCTGTTGGCTGATAACCAACTTGTTCTTATTGATAATTCGATACCCTGGCAGTCAACTTACTGATCTATCTATCAATATGTCTCTCTCTCTCTCTCTCTCTCTCTCTCTCTCTCTCTCTCTCTCTCTCTCTCTCTCTCTCTCTCTCTCTCTCTCTCTCTCTCTATATATATATATATATATATATTACTATATATATATATATATATATATATATATTACATACAGTATACAGTATATATATATATATATATATATATATATATATATATATATATATATATATATATACAGTATATATGAACCCTTCATCTTCTCTCAGTATTCTGTGTCCCTTTTTCTCCTGCTCTCTCTTGGAAGGACCATATTCCCACTCTTGCTAATTATCCCTATCAATAAATGCCTACAGTGGACGATAGAGGCGCTGAACACAAGGTTTACCGCGGTGAATTGTGGGAAATGGGCGACATCGCGGAGCTATCCACCCTCCCTCTCCTTCAACAATTCTATAATAATTATATGCAGTTAGTCGAAATTTCTGTAGCTGACACATACTTTGATCCATGCATACTTTGTTTTATATATTTTAAAATCTCCCATATTCATAAATATAGTATGTTTACAATACAAAGTCAGCAGGTATTTTCGCCCCAATTTTGTTATGATAATTAATCAGCGTATAATTATGTTTGTAGGCAATATCAGCTGCATATGGACTTTCCCTTTATTACTATGCTACATAAGCACTTAATGTAGTCTTATACTGTATAATAAAAATGTGTAGAATCACACACAAATTGAGATAAACTGTACATATCCTAGGTGTTGGGTATAGTGATGTCTACAGTCGAAGCCCTGGCGCTAGTTCAGAAGTATCCACCAGAGGTTTCAAGAGAATTGTTGGTAGGGAGAATTAGGGGGCCTCCCAGAAGCTGGGTGTGCTCAACTGCCGCAAGGGGTTCTTTACACCTGCACAGCTTGTTGCTCTGTACAAGGGACACAGTGCGTCCTAGTATTGATTATTGTTCACATGTGAGGGGAGGATCCTCTTACACAGCACTTCTAGACAAAGTAGAAAGGAAAGCCTTTCGAATCATTAACGCCCGTCCACTCACCGACTCTGCAATCTCTCTCTATCTCTCTCGCTATTATTATAATAAGTGTTCCTCAGAGCTCTCCCAGTGTATACCACCTCCTTTACGTAGGGTACGTAGCACCCGTCTTGCAGCAAAATCCCAACATTACTCAGTGCAACTCTCCAACTCAAGAGTGAAATGATACTCCTAATCTTTCTTCTATTCAACAGCTGAGCTCTGGAACTCTCTCCCTTAATCCATCTTTCCCTCATCCTATGACTTAAATTGCTTCAAATTCCGGGTGTCCAGACAATTTGGCTCGAACATACCTTGATTTTGACCCTGTCACTCTTTCAACTCTGGGGAAGGCACTCGTCACAGGCAGTTTTTCCTTTTGCCTCCCTCATCCACATAGAACAAAATTAAAATAAATATAAAACATAAATATGTACAGTATATATATATATATATATATATATATATATATATATATATATATATATATATATATATATATGTATATATATATATATATATATATACATATGTATATATATATATATATATATATATATATATATATATATATATATATATACATATATACAGTATATATATATATATATATATATATATTTTTTTTTTCTTTCAGGCAGGTGAGATTAAAATAATAGGCACAGTTTGCATTATTGAGTTTTTTATTGATACTCTCAATTTTTCGTATAGTTTTTCTGGTATTTTCAGGAAGTTGGTAAAGGAGGTTTGCAAATGGTTCCGACGTTTCAATGGGCGCAGCCATCATTATCAAGGAGAAGTGAAGTTAGAAGGTGATAAGTCGAGTTTATATAGGCGATACAAGATCAAGAAAGGGATTATTGTGTGCTAGCTGCACGCTAGTTGGCTAACCTAAGACTAGCTCTGGTAGGCTGGCCGGACGCAGGAGTGGGCGGGGCCTCTGCATCGTTCATCTGCGTGTGTGGAAGGGGCATTCCTGGGGGCATCATGGGGGGCCTCGCTGTGGAAGGGCGTGCCGAGGGTAGGATCTGGCTGTATTCCGCTTGTGTGTTTAAAGTAGGTTGGTATGTTTGTATATATATAGCTTCAAGAATGAATAGGCGGCGCGAGTCTATTTCTTTATCAAGAATAGAGGTGTGTTTATCTAAGTCGGGTCTGGTGAGTTCCTGATGGTGTGGGGATGTGTGGTAGTGGTCCTTGATAGCTCCGGCTTGAAGGTGGAAGGTAAGGCGACGTGACAGACGAGTCCTTGTCAAACCGACATAAGTGTGAGGTCCACAGTCCTCACTGTTACAGGTGTGTCGGTATATGACATGGTCCTCTTGTGACGGTTTCTTAGCGGTAGCCGGGCTGTTGCGAATGACTAGTTGTGATGTTTTCCTCGATTTGTAGTATATGGTGAGTTTAAGGTGTTGGTCAGGGTTCGTAGTTTTAACGTTGTTGCTGATAATGTCTCTCATTATGTTTTCGTCTGTTTTGTGATCTGAGGACATGTGGTTTTTATAGTAAATTTTTATGTATTCAGTGTTTGTATTAGTAGGCATGTCGTTTTTGTACCATGTTTCAAGGTGTTTGTTGATGGTGTGGGCGATGTCCGAGTTACTGTACCCATTGTTTACAAGCACCTGGGTGAGCCTCTCGAGTTCCTTGTGGGTGTCTCGCCAGGAGGTGCAGTGTGATAGGGCTCTCCTGACGTAGGCGGCGATGGTGGTTCGTAAATATCGCTGGGGGCATTCACTTTCGCCGTTGAGACATAATCCGTTGTTGGTGGGTTTGGTGTAGACAGTGGTGGTAAAGCCTGAGGTGTTGTTGTTGTTTACGAGGACATCAAGGAAGGGGAGATGACCGTTAGAGGACTCCTCGAAGGTGAAGTTTAGACTGGAAGAGGCGATGAAACCTATAAAAACTATATGAACCTAAAACTATATACTATAAAAACCACATGTCCTCAGATCACAAAACAGACGAAAACATAATGAGAGACATTATCAGCAACAACGTTAAAACTACTAACCCTGACCAACACCTTAAACTCACCATATACTACAAATCGAGGAAAACATCACAACTAGTCATTCGCAACAGCCCGGCTACCGCTAAGAAACCGTCACAAGAGGACCATGTCATATACCGACACACCTGTAACAGTGAGGACTGTGGACCTCACACTTATGTCGGTTTGACAAGGACTCGTCTGTCACGTCGCCGCCTTACCTTCCACCTTCAAGCCGGAGCTATCAAGGACCACTACCACACATCCCCACACCATCAGGAACTCACCAGACCCGACTTAGATAAACACACCTCTATTCTTGATAAAGAAATAGACTCGCGCCGCCTATTCATTCTTGAAGCTATATATATACAAACATACCAACCTACTTTAAACACACAAGCGGAATACAGCCAGATCCTACCCTCGGCACGCCCTTCCACAGCGAGGCCCCCCATGATGCCCCCAGGAATGCCCCCTCCACACACGCAGATGAACGATGCAGAGGCCCCGCCCACTCCTGCGTCCGGCCAGCCTACCAGAGCTAGTCTTAGGTTAGCCAACCAGCGTGCAGCTAGCACACAATAATCCCTTTCTTGATCTTGTATCGCCTATATAAACTCGACTTATCACCTTCTAACTTCACTTCTCCTTGATAATGATGGCTGCGCCCATTGAAACGTCGGAACCATTTGCAAACCTCCTTTACCAACTTCCTGAAAATACCAGAAAAACTATACGAAAAATTGAGAGTATCAATACAAAACTCAATAATGCAAACTGTGCCTATTATTTTAATCTCACCTGCCTGAAAGAAAATATCCTCCCTGGCTACACTAATATCAATATATATATATATATATATATATATATATATATATATATATATATATATATATATATATATATATATAACGTACTTAATGTATATTCTATTGTGCCGCCATTAAGTTAACCAAAAGGACCATTTAAAGGGAGTGGACACCGGGCTTACAGAAGATGTGAACCTCATCCTCGTACAAGTGTTCATGGTGTTGGCTACGGTTGGCAGTTCTCTCCTTATAGATCACCTGGGAAGAAGGAGTCTCTTACTGCTGTCAGCTACTCTCATACTTGTCTCGCTTGGTAAGTGTCATGCACATCAAGAGGGTAGTGGTTATTTGGTGTGTATGTATTCATAATATATTTGTATATTTGTTAGTTTCCTTGCTAGACCTCCATCAAAATTATAAAAACACCCCCTAGACCCCTCTTCGAGATAAATTTTTACATATATCGATAAAAAATGTCCAAGCCGAAGGCCGGTTCCTACTGAATAACAGGCTCACTATCGTTCGCCAGGAAAAAAATTGACTCCTAAATGACACATAACGTCCGAAAATTGACAAAACTATAGGGTGAATGGTCTTAAAATCGGCAAACTACTGGGGCTAACTGGCCTAGCTTAGCCTATCTATTCTATGCTATCATTTCCTAACTTACCTACACTCAATCTTGCCTTACTTGTGTATTATCTTCTATATTTTTCTATTATATCCTATTATAAAACTGTAAGCTAAATTAACACATCATTAACTGATATAAAGTGAAACACATTCTATCCATCTCTCCTTTCGCAGAAACCTATCTTTTGGGTGATTTCAATATTCACCACCACCAATGGCTCTCCTCTCATCATCATTAAACAACCTGGTGAACAAGCCTACATCTGTTCTATCCTAAATTGCCTAGAACAATTAGTTCACCACCCTACATGTATCCCGGACTGCCTTGGAGATCAGCACAATATCCTTGACTTATTTATAACTATTCATCCTTCTGCTTATACTGTAAAGCCGCTGTCACACGAGCGCCTTTTCCGTCAATTTTCCATGAGCAAGTTTTTGCTTGTATTATTTCCGAACTTTTTCACACTCGTATCGGCAACTAAGCTGAAGGTAGATTATGTGAGGTGGTTGAATTCTGATAAAGTGTAATTTTTAAAGCTTCCAGACCATAACTGCCCGTAAAAATTGCTCGAAAAATGGCTCGTGTGACACCAGCTTTAACCTTTTTTCTCCGTTTGGCTCCTCCGATCACAATCATATATCTGTTACCTGTTCTATCTCCCCAGTATGACCATCTGTTATATCTGTTACCTGTTCTATCTCCCCAGTATGACCATCTGTTATATCTGTTATCTGTTCAATCTCCCCAGTACAACCATCCATTATATCTGTTACCTGTTCTATCTCCCCAGTACGACCATCTGTTATATCTGTTACCTGTTCTATTTCCCCAGTATGACCATCTGTTATATCTGTTACCTGTTCTATCTCCCCAGTACGACCATCTGTTTTATCTGTTACCTGTTCTATCTCCCCAGTAAGACCATCTGTTATATCTGTTACCTGTTCTATCTCCCCAGTATGACCATCTGTTATATCTGTTACCTGTTCTATCTGTGACACCTGCCAGCGTTGGCAGAATCGCCTCCCGGTAGCCACTAGCGCTCGCCAGGGCAGTGAAATGGGCTACAGTCTATCTACAATGTTGTACTTTCTTTCTTGTGAATCGTCATGTCACAAGCAGTATAGAAGTGGTCTTTATTTTTGCCTGTGACAATGCAGAGAGAAAGAGCGAGCGAGCGGCGTGGGGGGAGTGTGTGTTGCTTTCCCTCCTCCTTCCTCCCTCCCGGAGGAGTCCCTCGCCCGCGTGGGCTTTCTCTCGGTTTTGATTGGCTGGTGGTTCCTGGCGCCTTCTGCAGGCCTGCTGTCTGGTGATGTAGCGGCCTGTGATTGGCTGACCACCATGCCTTTGTGTGATCCTGGGGGTCCCGAGGAGCTACTCTCCTCAGAGCTTGCCTGACCAGCATACCCTTAACATCTCCCTTGCAACCTGTCCCCAACTTCTACCTATAGAACACTTTCTCTCTCTCTCAACTTCTTACCTCTCATTCTTCTAATCTATATAATATCATAACTCCCCTTTGGTTCTGCACGATTTCATATATCGGCCATCGTATTATATGCTGAAGCTCTCAGATATTACATGTTTAGTTAGGCATTTTGGAAGGGTTACCATTTTGTCTGTAGAGGTTCGACACACTCGCGGTGTCTCCCTATCTGTATCTTGGTGGTCTGCTGGGCTATTTAATGCTAGACTGGGATAAGGCTACTGGTGTTGTGATTTCCGATGTGTACTAGGTTTTGTTGAACCTGTACAATCGCAACGGATACGTGGGAAGCCTAGGTTGTCTTTCTGACTGTGTACCTTGTGAGTATAGCCTCGTGTTGCGAGTGAGGGCTTTTGCCTCTGCCACCCAACACTTTGCTAACTCGTTTTATTTTGACTTTAAGAGGGTCGCCAGGAGAGAACCAGATACTAGTGATCTGGATCTCTCAAGAGAGCACCCCGTCATATAACGTAATTTGGCCGCACAGCCTTAAGGACTTTGCTAGGCTACAAGCCGCTTGCTCAGCCATTGTTTCCTAGCCTACGACATCCCAGCTAGACTTTATTCGCCTAGCAGACACCCGATTAGGATTATAAACTCTTTATGTTATGTATGCAGCATTTTTATTCACGTTGTTTGTTAGCCTTGGTTGTTGTTGAGTTGCACAACCCGAGCAGGCTTTTGCGTTCCCTGAGGAAGGACTTCTTTTGTTGTTGGAGTTAATACTATTGCGCATTTATCATTATTCCCGTGCCAGTTAACACTGTATGTCCATACACTTGTCATATCCTGTTCCTGCTTTTGTGACGCATGCCGAGTATGAGCATGCTGTACAGAACGCTCAGTCAGACCCCACTCTCGCTAGGATCGTCAGGGCAGGAACTTTGGCTGTAGTCCGTGTAGAGTTTCCTAACTTAGTTTATGTGAGCCGTTGTACTATAAGTATTATAATTATGTATTTTGTTTTCTTCTAAGTCAACGAGTTCTATTTTATATCATTAGATATAAGTATTGTGTGTGGGACTTATATATAATGAGGAGAAGAGAGAGAGTTATGTAACGACGGCCAGTGAGCGCGCCACGAGGTAGGTAGGCCTCCCTCCCTCCTCCCTCCTCCCTCCTCAAGCGCGTGGGAAATCCTTTGTCGATCCCAGATTGAGAGAGAATATGACGTAATGATTGTCAGTGGGCGGTCCTTAGTAGTTTGCGATATGCCGCTAGAGGGCCGAGTATAAAAAGGAGAGGTCCTCGCCACAATTCTTTAGAACTCATCAGGCAAAGCGACCTCTCATATCCCTTGCAACTATCCATATTCTTCCGACTGATGTGAACTTTCTCTACTCTCTGAACAGCCTATCTCCTTCTCTTCTCGTCCCTGTTTAACCTCCATGACCCCTTTGGTGCAGATTTAGTCAGCCAAAGTATTATCGCTTGAGTTCTCACGAGATAAGTGCCTGTTAGATAGCCTATTTTGGAAGGGTTAACTAGAATAGGATTGATTGATGTTTGTTGCACTCGTATATGCATTTCCCTGTGTACTATTATTCATGTTCCTGTTTTCTGCTGGTTTAGGTAATGCTAGACTGGGATAGGGTTCCTCGAGTTGTGATTTCCTATGAGTGCTAGGTTGGTTGAACCAGCACAATTGCAACGGAGACGTGGGAAGCCTAGGGGGTCTTTTTGATTGTGTACCGTGGGAGTTTAGCACTGTGTTGCGAGTGAGGGCTTTTGCCTGTGCCACCCAACACTGTGCTATCTCATTTGCTTGACTTTGAGAGGATCGCCAGGAGAGAACCAGATACTAGTGATCTGGATCTCTCAAGAGAGCATCCCGTCAATTACCGTAATTTGGCCGCACAGTCTTAAGGACCTCGCTAGGCTACGAGCCGCTTGCTCAGCCATTGTCTCTTAACCTTAGATATCCCAGCTAGACTTTGCTCGACCAGCAGATACAGTATAGTATTGAAGCTTCTCCTTATGTATATTATTGTTTAAGCACTATTGATTTCATGTGTGGCACGCTTAGCTACTTCAGAGATTAGTGGCCCACGAGCACAATCTTAGTAGGCTATTGCCAGTGCATTGTCGGAGTACTTCTTCTTAATGTTTGCCATATCCTATTGCTTATTCTTATTCTTATAATTCTTCTTATGTCAATTTAAAGCCTTTAATTACCAGTGAGTTATTCATTAAATTGCTGTTCAAAATCCGATACTTACTTCTTACGAGTATTCGAGAAGCATCTAACTTATCAGAAGATTCCTTGCTTGATGCTCGAGGACTATTGTTTAACGTAACGTAATAGTGCCGATCCGAAGTAGAGGGTGGAGGACTTCTTAAGTTCTTAGTTCAAGGGTGGATTACTTCGGCTTCGGCCAACACTATTCTTTAGTGTTGTAGTACTTTCTTCTTTGTTTGATTGTTGACCAGACTAGATAACTCCCGTCTTGTTATTAGTCTGTTGTGTGAAACGCTAGTACCGAGTTCTTGTATACCCCGTTATAGCAGATAGAACTCTGGAGGGTAGTGGCGTTTTTTGTTCGGCTGGCAGTACTCTGGGGTTGGGATCGTGTGTTTCCGTTGTGGCAGCGAGCCATACTCGAGTCCTGTGTAAGAGCCCTAGTGTACCCGAGTGCCCGGTCGTAACAAATGGCGACCTTGCTTAGGATTTTGTGAACAGTATAATTTTTTGCAGAGTTGTACAACATTTGTTTGTTGGTACTTTAGCGTACATATTGAAGAATATTTTTTTTTGTAAGGCAATTAGGAGAGCATTTAAGAGACTCCAGTTAATTTAGTAATTAGTGCTTGCATAAGGGAGTTTAACACTTTTGTCTCGAGAATTTTTTGGTGAACTTCAGTATGTCGGGCCCTAGTACTGACGAGGAGCGAGAGATGCTAAGTGAGGAGGTGCCGTTAGTAACTAGTGAGGAGGATGCTAGACTTTTTGTGAGTAAGCAGTACCATGTGACGGAGGAGAGGCTGACTGGGGTGAATGTTTATGGCTTGCACCTGATAGCCAAGGTTTTGGGTCTATCCAATGTAGGAGGGATGTCCAAGGGGGAGCTGATTTCCTGGGTGTTGCGTGGGCGACATGGGGTTTCGGAGGAGAGGGCGTTTGGGGGGGTTCCTCCCCAGATCCCCTCTCACTCGACTCCCACAGTGCCGTCCACTCAGTTGCCGGAGGTTAGCACTCTCCCACAGAGGGATGAGCATTGGAAGATTGGAGTGCCCTCGGGCGGTGCGTATGGTGGTTCCCCAGTTCTTGCCCCCCCTCCTTCAGTAGTGGCAGCTCCCTCTTCCGGCCTGTCTCCTGAGATGATATTTAAACTCGAGCTTGCTAAAATGGAGAATGAGGCTAGGAAGCAGGAGATGGAGAATGAGGCTAGGAAGCAGGAGATGGAGAATGAGTCTAGGAAGCAGGAGATTGAGGTTGAGGCTAGGAGGCATGAGATTGAGGCTGAGACTAGGAGGCATGAGGCTGAGCTTAGATACGACTCAGAGAAATATTGTGCTCAAATAGATTTAGATAAGACTCGTGCAGAGTCGACAGGGATTCGGATGGGCCGTGAGGGCCAAGTAAGAGAACAGTCCTTGTCCCACTTAGTCAAATTGGTGCCGGCATTTAGTGAAACTGAAGTCACAGAATTTTTTAATCGTTTTGAGAAGAAGTGTAGGGAGCATAATTGGCCTGAAGAGAAGTGGGCAGCTCTGGTCTCCTCAAGACTTACGGGTAAGGGTCTGAAGGCTTATGATGCACTGCCTTTAGAGTCTTGCATTGACTACCCAGAATTGAAGAGAGCTGTCCTACGGGCATACGAGTTGCAACCAGAAACATATCGATTGAAGTTTCGGGGTGTTACAAAGACTAGGGAGGCGACCTTTCTTGAACATGCCCGGGACTTAAAAGATGCACTTACAAACTGGACACGTTCTGAGAAAGCTGAGACGGCCGAACAGTTGACTGAGCTGTTTCTGCTCGAGCAGTTTTATAAGTGTACAGGTGCAGAAATGACTTTAACTATTAAAGAAAAGAATCCAAAAACTCTACAGGAGGCAGCTGAGATGGCTGACCTCCGGTTATCATTAATTCGTGGGTGCGGGTCTGCCCAGCGTAGTGAGGCAGGTAACAAGGGGCGTGACGCCCCACCCCCCCGAGTTAGTAATATATCTTATGCAAACAAGTACAAGAGTTATGATACCAAGACTGACCACAAGACTAGCACCGTCCCATTTAAGAAGGGGCCGGGCCCTTCCCAGTACCAAGGGAAGCCCAAAGGGGAGTTAGAGTGTTATCAATGTCATAAAAAGGGGCACTTTGCAAGAGTCTGTCCTAGCAAACCACCTACAGCAGCTGTGTCTTTGGCCTGCAACATTGGTGTGTCTCTGAAGCCTTCTGAGTTTGCCCGGGGCAGTTCGTCAGAGGCTGAGGCACAGCCAATGCAGAAGCACCTGGGAGGCTCGAACCCTGCTCAGGATGTTTTTTGCGACCATAGAGGACGGGGTTGCGTGATGTGGGCGGGGCGCAAGCATGGAGTAGAGGTCTTGCGTGATACAGGTGCTTCCCAGACTTTGATGAAAAACTTGACTGGCTACCCTATAAATGCGGCTCGGGTGGTGGTGGTGCAGGGTATTAATGCAACTCGGTCATACCCGCTGGTGCGGTTGGAGTTGGAGGTGGATGGTGTGGCACGTGAATTGGATGTTGGGATTGTGGAGAAACTGCCAGTGGAGGGCGTCGACCTTCTTCTCGGCAACGACTTTGCAATGCCCGCTTCTGAGGTTCTACCCTTAGTCGTTGCCGAGAGGCCGGCCGACGTGAGTAGGGAAGAGCGAGAGTGGGTCGAGCGGTGCCAGGCACAACCCATGGCGTGTGCTGTCACCCGAGCTCGGGCAGCTAAAGTGTCACCGCCTAGTCCTCCGTCTTCAGACCAGCAGAGGAACGATCAACAGGAGGAGGCTAAAGCTGGAGTTGGTTTTAAGAGTTTTGACTCGGCGGCTCTCCTGGGTGATTCAGTATTAGCACCATTACTTAGTTCTGGAGTAGCCCCTGGGCCTGTCATCGAGAGTGACGAGGCTGGGCATGACGAGTCTCCACGACAGCAACGTTATGAACATCGAGAGAGACAGAGGGAGCAGCTCAGTATCGGGGAGGGTCATGCATTGCTCCGGGAGCAGTTAGATCGCTTGGCACCCTCAGATAGACGTCGGTTGCAGCTGGAGGACCCTGAGCTCCAAACGTGTGCTAATGGAGCTGTGGAGCTCGACGAGGACGGTGATGCACAGCCGGGAGATTTTTTTTATTTAGATGGCATCCTGTATCGGCGTTTTCAAGACCCTAACCGTAGCTGGAAGATGGGGTCCGGGGTAGTGGACCAGTTGATGGTGCCGCGGGAGTGCAGGGATAGCCTACTGAGTTTGGCGCATGACACACCGCTGGCAGGACATTTGGGGGTAAGAAAAACGGTGGCGGCTTTGGGGAAGTTGTTTTGGTGGCCGGGGATGAAGTCTCATGTGCAGTCATGGATAAACTCATGTGATATTTGTCAACGGGTCGGGAAACCAAACCAAGTTATTCCTAAAGCTCCGTTGCACCCTATTCCTGTAATTGGGCCACCTTTTAGTAAGATTGTTGTTGACATGGTTGGTCCACTCCCTCCCACAAAGGCTGGTAATAAATTTTTGTTAACCATCATGGATGTTGCCACTAGATACCCCGATGCATACCCCATGAAAAACGGCATGGCTAAGACGGTAGTCAGTAACTTGTTGTGGTACTTTTCAAGGTACGGGTACCCGGAGGAGATTCAGTCTGACCAGGGGTCCAATTTCACCTCCAATCTCTTTAAGCAAACAATGCAACAGCATGGGATACGGGCGGTGGTATCGTCAGCGTATCACCCTGAGAGCCAAGGGGTGCTTGAGCGGTGGCATGCCACCCTTAAAAGCATGCTCAGGTGTTATTGTGCTGACAACGGAAGAGATTGGGATCTTGGATTGCCGTATGTACTGTTTGCTGCTCGGGAAGTGCCTGGTGAGAGCCTGGGATTTAGTCCAAACGAGCTGATTTTTGGACACCGCGTCAGGGGCCCCCTTAATATGCTGCGGGAAATTTGGGAAGGAACTGTGCAGCCTTGTTCCTTGTTAAAGTATGTGTTTGAAAGCCGTGAGCGCATGCTTAAGAGTCTGGAGATGGCAGGTCGGAATTTAACAGGATCACAAGCTTTAATGAAGGACAGGTATGATCGCAAAGTGAAGCTCCGGAAGTTCATTGTAGGACAAGAGGTATTAATTTTGTTGCCTTTGGTTGGTAACCCCTTGTCTGCGAAGTATACTGGACCCTATAAAATTGTGGAGAAAATTTCGGACCTAGATTACCTTGTTGCCACTCCAGACCGGAGGAAAAAGAACCAGTTATGTCACGTGAACCTGATAAAAGAGTATGTGAGGCGCCCCTCTGAGCCTCTCACTGTCCCTGTGTTGGCTTGTTGCGGCCGTGGTGGAGAAGGAGAGGGGGACAGTCAAGCTTCAGAGGAGGATAGCTGGGATCACCATGTTTCAGCGGATCAGTGGGCGGGGAACTCGAGCCTAAGGGCTGACGAGGCTATAGCTCATTTGCCTGAGCCGCAGTTTGAAGCTATCCGTCAGTTGCTCGGTTCATACCCCACTGTATTTGCTGAACACCCAGGCCTCACTACTCAGGCTATGCATGATGTTGACGTGGGGGACCATCTACCCTTTAAGTCAATCCCGTACCGTGTGCCCCCCATAAAACTACCCGCTCTGAGGGATGAGTTGGAGTATATGCTCGGTAGAGGGTTGATAGAGAAAGGCACCGTTAAATGGACTTCCCCCGTAACACTGCAGCCTAAGCCAGATGGCAAGGTACGCTTCTGTATTGATTTCCGTAGGCTAAACGGTTTGACTCCAACTAACCCATATCCTCTTCCTCGGGTTGATGATAGTGTTGATAAAATTGGTAATGCTCGGTTTTTGTCTAAAGTAGATTTAGTAAAAGGTTACTGGCAAGTACCTTTGTCCGAGCGTGCTAAAGAGGTATGTGGTTTTGTGGTGGACGGGAGTACTTACCGGTGTAATGTTATGCCCTACGGACTTAAGAATGCACCAGCAACGTTTCAGAACCTGATGAATGAAATTGTCAAGGACATTCCAAATTGCACCGTATACTTGGACGATGTAATCATTTATGATGACGACTTTGAGAGCCATTGTGAGCACCTGGAGACCTTGTTCCGGAAACTTAGTGAAGCAGGTCTGGTAGTAAATTTGGCAAAGTGTGACTTCGTAAAAGCCACTGTGCAGTACCTTGGGTTTGTAGTGGGAAGGGGACAGGTGTGCCCTCCTCAGAACAAGGTACAGGCTATCAATAAATTTCCGCACCCAACCACCAAGAAGCAGATTATGAGATTCTTGGGTATGATAGGCTACTACAGACGCTTTATAAAAGGTTACTCCACGGTGTTGGCACCTCTCACAGATTTGTTATCTAAAGACAAAAAGTTTTTGTGGGCGCCTGAGTGTGAAAAGGCTTTTAATTTGGTGAAGCATTTGCTGTGTACTCACCCGATACTCAGGGCCCCAGACTTTAACAGGCCTTTTCAGCTGGCAACAGATGCTAGTGGTGTAGGGGCTGGTGCCGTCTTGCTACAGACAGACAATGAAGGTGTGGAACACCCAGTAAGTTTCTTTTCTAAGAAGTTCAATGCTGCACAAAAGAACTATTCTACAATAGAAAAGGAATTACTGGCGATTGTGCTGTCGCTCAGGCACTTCGAGGTGTATGTTCCAGCCTATGGCCCAGTCGTGGTTATCTACACTGATCATCACCCTTTGAGATTCCTAAATCAATTTCACAATCGCAATATGAGACTGACCGGGTGGTCTTTGATGTTGCAGGAGTATAACCTGGACATCCGTCATATTGCGGGATGTGACAATGTGATCGCGGATTGTTTATCGAGGGTAGATGATCAGTCGTAGGCTATCACAGGTGTATGATCCCGGAGAGATTGACACACGGGTAGCCTCCTGCTTTAGTTTGAGTAGTATTTTGCGCTTGGTGCTTGTTGGCTCGCGGTTGTAGCCCAGCGTATTGGGTCGTAAAGCAGGAGTTGAGCGTTTGGTATAGAAGAAAAAATAGGCTGCCCTTATAGTGCAGCCGGAAAAAACATATTAAAATATAAAAATCATAAAAAAACTCTTTCTTTTGTTATAGATAATTGTATAAGTTTGTCATAGCCTATAGAGTTTGAGTAGTCCACGAACTATCAAACGGCTGAGCTGCTGTAAGCTCGCTCTGGGAGCATGATATTATGTCTTTTGCTATTGTTTGGAGGAGTTATGAAATGTGAATTTTTTTTTATAAGATGTGTTTTAGTGATAAACTCAGCGTTGTTTTAGTGCCATGCGGTCGCTGGGTGTGAGGGGTTTGATGAGGTTCTGCGTGTCAGATTTTAGCTCAGGGTTGAGCAAGTAAAATCTTGGGGGAGGTGTGACGCATGCCGAGTATGAGCATGCTGTACAGAACGCTCAGTCAGACCCCACTCTCGCTAGGATCGTCAGGGCAGGAACTTTGGCTGTAGTCCGTGTAGAGTTTCCTAACTTAGTTTATGTGAGCCGTTGTACTATAAGTATTATAATTATGTATTTTGTTTTCTTCTAAGTCAACGAGTTCTATTTTATACCATTAGATATAAGTATTGTGTGTGGGACTTATATATAATGAGGAGAAGAGAGAGAGTTATGTAACGACGGCCAGTGAGCGCGCCACGAGGTAGGTAGGCCTCCCTCCCTCCTCCCTCCTCCCTCCTCAAGCGCGTGGGAAATCCTTTGTCGATCCCAGATTGAGAGAGAATATGACGTAATGATTGTCAGTGGGCGGTCCTTAGTAGTTTGCGATATGCCGCTAGAGGGCCGAGTATAAAAAGGAGAGGTCCTCGCCACAATTCTTTAGAACTCATCAGGCAAAGCGACCTCTCATATCCCTTGCAACTATCCATATTCTTCCGACTGATGTGAACTTTCTCTACTCTCTGAACAGCCTATCTCCTTCTCTTCTCGTCCCTGTTTAACCTCCATGACCCCTTTGGTGCAGATTTAGTCAGCCAAAGTATTATCGCTTGAGTTCTCACGAGATAAGTGCCTGTTAGATAGCCTATTTTGGAAGGGTTAACTAGAATAGGATTGATTGATGTTTGTTGCACTCGTATATGCATTTCCCTGTGTACTATTATTCATGTTCCTGTTTTCTGCTGGTTTAGGTAATGCTAGACTGGGATAGGGTTCCTCGAGTTGTGATTTCCTATGAGTGCTAGGTTGGTTGAACCAGCACAATTGCAACGGAGACGTGGGAAGCCTAGGGGGTCTTTTTGATTGTGTACCGTGGGAGTTTAGCACTGTGTTGCGAGTGAGGGCTTTTGCCTGTGCCACCCAACACTGTGCTATCTCATTTGCTTGACTTTGAGAGGATCGCCAGGAGAGAACCAGATACTAGTGATCTGGATCTCTCAAGAGAGCATCCCGTCAATTACCGTAATTTGGCCGCACAGTCTTAAGGACCTCGCTAGGCTACGAGCCGCTTGCTCAGCCATTGTCTCTTAACCTTAGATATCCCAGCTAGACTTTGCTTGACCAGCAGATACAGTATAGTATTGAAGCTTCTCCTTATGTATATTATTGTTTAAGCACTATTGATTTCATGTGTGGCACGCTTAGCTACTTCAGAGATTAGTGGCCCACGAGCACAATCTTAGTAGGCTATTGCCAGTGCATTGTCGGAGTACTTCTTCTTAATGTTTGCCATATCCTATTGCTTATTCTTATTCTTATAATTCTTCTTATGTCAATTTAAAGCCTTTAATTACCAGTGAGTTATTCATTAAATTGCTGTTCAAAATCCGATACTTACTTCTTACGAGTATTCGAGAAGCATCTAACTTATCAGAAGATTCCTTGCTTGATGCTCGAGGACTATTGTTTAACGTAACGTAATAGTGCCGATCCGAAGTAGAGGGTGGAGGACTTCTTAAGTTCTTAGTTCAAGGGTGGATTACTTCGGCTTCGGCCAACACTATTCTTTAGTGTTGTAGTACTTTCTTCTTTGTTTGATTGTTGACCAGACTAGATAACTCCCGTCTTGTTATTAGTCTGTTGTGTGAAACGCTAGTACCGAGTTCTTGTATACCCCGTTATAGCAGATAGAACTCTGGAGGGTAGTGGCGTTTTTTGTTCGGCTGGCAGTACTCTGGGGTTGGGATCGTGTGTTTCCGTTGTGGCAGCGAGCCATACTCGAGTCCTGTGTAAGAGCCCTAGTGTACCCGAGTGCCCGGTCGTAACACTTTATATAACAGTTCAAAATCCGATTCGATCATCTTAAGCAGCATCAGACTTTCTTCAGAAGATTCTTGTTCGATGCTTTAGGACTTTCGTTCACTTTCTTTAATATAGGAGTGACAGTTTATTATTGTTTAGAGTAACTTTAATTATATCTTCTTCTTGTTTGCATTAAATCATTCCAGTGAGTTAATTAAGCTCTCTATCTTTTTCCTTGTATACATTATTAACGTAATTGTATGTTATTGTGATCAGGCTGTATCAGAGATCATCAGCCTGTAGTAGTAGTGCATTTATACCGAGTTATAGGATACCCCGCTTTCGCAGATTTAACTCTGGAGGGTATAGGTTTTTTTGTGCGCCGGCAATTTAAGTTCGAGGGTTGGATCTAGTGTTACCGTTGTGGCTGTGTGCCTTTCTAGTCCAATGATTAAGAGCCCTTGTTTTATACGAGTCCCGGTCGTAACAAATGGCGACCTTGCTCAGGATTATGTGAACTTAGAGAAATATTGCAGGAGTGTAGTGGTCATTTGTTTTTGTTTAAAGGAATATAGTGGACACAGATTTTTTTTTTGGCAAGTAGTATAACACTTAGGAGTCTTCAAGCATTTTTGAGAGCATCATGAGAGTTTAGGTACTTCTCTTTTTTTTATAAACGTTGAGAATTTTCGGTGGACACTATGTCGGACGACGGATCAGTGTACAGTGAGGACACAGTACGGGAAACAGACTCTGAGGTGCTGCAGCGGGGTTTGTCCGAAGGCATTAGAGTTATAACTAGTGAGGAGGATGCAAAGAATTTTCTGGAGAGACCTATTGCTGTTGACCGGGTGTCGGGGATTGATCGGTATGGTCTCCAGTGTTTGGCCACGGTCATGGGGCATGTGGGCACTAGCAGCATGTCGAGAGGTGACCTGGTGGACTGTGTGCTCGGCGGGGTGCGTGGGGCTTCGGGTGGAGTGGGAGCTGGGGCACCTTCGGCCCAGCCCCTATTCCACTCGACTCCTACCATGGCACCCCCTCGGGCTCCGGAGCCGGGTACGTTCCCGCAGGCCGATAGTCACTGGCAGCGTGGTTTGCACTTGGGTGAGTCTTCAATTGTTGCATCTCATCCTCCTCAAGGTTTGACTCCAGATATGCTCTTCCAGCTAGAGATGGCTAACCAGCAGCGGCAGTTTGAGATGGCTAAGATTCAGGCTGAGGAGAGAAGGGCCAGATATGAGGCTGAGCAACGAAAGTATGAATCTGAGCAACGAAAGCATGAATCTGAGCAGCGGCTTGAGATGGCAAAGATTGAGGAGAGAAATGCCGTACGGGAGGCTGAGCTTCAAGTTGAGGCTACGAAGTACTGTGCAGACAGAGATCTTGAGAAGTCTAGGGTGGAGTCGACAGGGCAGCGTCTCGGTTCTGGGAATCGAGGTCTTGATCAGTCTTTATCGCACCTTCTTAAGTTAGTCCCTGTATTTGACGAGTCGGGTGTTACCAAATTTTGTATGCGTTTTGAGAAGAAGTGCCGGGAGCACCAATGGCCCGAGGTTAAGTGGGCAGCCCTTGTTTCCTCTAGGTTGGATGGCAAAGGACTCAAGGAATATGATGCATTGCCTTTTAGTCGTGCATCGATTATGAGGTATTGAAGGAGGCTGTCCTGCGGGCATACGAGTTACAACCAGAGACGTACAGATTGAAGTTCCGGGGTGTAACGAAGGGTCGTGAGTGCACCTTTCTTGAGCATGCCCGGGATCTGTCCGATGCATTTAGAAACTGGCTGCGTTCTGAGAAGGCATCGACGTTTGAGGAGTTAAAACAGTTGATGCTTCTAGAACAATTTTTCAAATGTACGGGCGGCGATTTGACGTTGAATCTTAAAGAAAAGAACCCGAAAACTCTTCAGGAGGCAGCTGAGATGGCTGACCTTAGGATGTCACTGATTCGTGGGTGCGGGTCTGCACAACGGAACGATGCAGGTAGCAAGGGGCGCAACACTCCACCCCCCCGAGTCAGTGATACACCATATAACCATAACAACAAGAGCAATGATATTAAAACTGACCATAAACCTAGTACCGTCCCGTTTAGAAAGGGTCAGGGCCCTTCCGCACCTCAAGGAAAGCCCAAGGGGGAGTTAGAGTGTTTTCATTGTCATGAGAAGGGGCATTTTGCACGATCCTGTCCTAGCAAGCTACCTACAGCAGTCGTGTCTTTGGCTCGCAACATTGGGGTGTCCCCGAAGTCGTCTGAGTTTGCCCGGGGTATAACGTCAGAGGCTGGGACACAGCCAGTGGAGAAGAATCCGGAGGGCTCGAACTCTGTCTGCGATGTCTTTTGTGACCATCGAGGGCGTGGCTGCGTGAAGTGGGCTGGTTGCAAGCATGGAGTAGAATTTTTGCGCGATACGGGTGCTTCCTTGACATTAATGAAGAACTTTACTGGTAGACCAATAAACGCAGCACGGGTGGTTGTGGTGCAAGGTATCAATGCCATCAGGTCATACCCATTGGTCAGGATGGAACTGGAGGTAGATGATGTGACACGAGAGTTGGATGTTGGAATTGTGGAGAACTTGCCTGTTGGGGGCGTCGACCTCCTTCTCGGCAACGACTTTGCGGTGCCTACTTCTGAGGTTTCACCCTTAGTCGTTGCCGAGAAGCCGGCCGACGTGAGTAGGGAGGAACAGGAGTGGGTAGAGAAGTGTCAAGTACAACCTATGGCATGCGTTGTTACAAGACCTCTTGCATCCAAGGTGTCACAGCCTATTCCTCAGTCTTCTGATCAATGGAGGAACGGTTGGAAGAAGACGGCTAATGTTGGTAAAAGTTTGGAGAGTTTAGTACCAGCAGCTCTTCTTGGTGACTCAGTATTGGCACCATTGTTGGAGTCTGGAGAAGCCCCAGGACCTGTCACAGCTAGTGAGGAGGTAGGGCAGGAAGAGACTCCGAGGCAGCAACGTTACACACAGAGAGAAAGAGGGGTTGCTCAGTTTGATATTGGGGGAGGACTTGGGTTGCTTCAGAAGCACTTAGACAGGATGGTTCCCTCAGATATTTGTAAACTGCAGTTGGAGGATCCGGAAGTTCAGAAGTGTGGTAATGGTGCTGTCGAGATCAAACACAAGGACGGGGAAACATGTCATGTGAACCTGTTGGAGGAGTGTGTGAGGCAACCACCTGAGCAGCCTACTGTCCCTGCGTTGGTCTGCAGCGGCCAAGGTGTAGAAGGAGAGGGGGGCAGTAGGGCACAGGTGGAGGAGAGTAGGGATTGTCATGTCTCGGCGGAGCAGTGGGCGGGGGACACGAGTCTGGTGGCTGTGGAAGCGCTAGAGCACCTGCCTGAGCAGCAGTGTGCAGCGCTCCAGCACCAGCTCGGTTCATACCCCACTGGTCGTGCCGAGCACCCGAGCCTCACAACTCAGGCGGTGCAAGATGTTCCGCGGGCAAGTCACTTGAATGTTGGTAGACCGTTAGCCTCGTTGTTTTGGTGGTTCAAGGTGGGCGACGAGGCTTGGACATGGTTGTCAGGTCAGGGTCGACCCATGGCTGCCAAGGGTGGTGGTCAGAAGGAGGACATTGAGCAGATTGGTGAGGTTGGCTGTGGAGTGGATGTGCCCGGTCATCGCATAGCCTCCCAATGCTGATCTAGTCGAATGCAACAGCCCTACCATAGACCAACTGTATCTGGCCATGTCGCTAAAAGCGGTGATGCTGCGCAGGCAGATGTAGTTGCAAGGAATGCGGGGGTGCGCATGTACGGTATCGGCTGGGAAGCCTTAGCAATAATGAACAATGGGAGTGACTGCACAGGTGGTACTGATTGTCCATCTCATGACCTGGCTGTTCTAGGGACGAAGGTGGAGAAGGAGGGAGACTACAGGTTAGAAGCTGCGGTCTCGGCTGGGTTGTGGGAGGACACTAGGCATGTTGTTCTGCGAGATAAGTTGTTTACTAGGCTATGGAATACATTCGCATGGTTGTTCATTCTCCCGGTCTGATGTACGGGGTAGAATCCGACATAGAGGCTGGAGACAGTGCAAGGTTCAAATTGGCTCCCTACCGTATAAATCCTGCTCGACAGCCTGTGGTGCAAGCAGAGCTGGATTACGTGTTGAGGGATAAGGAATGTCGTGAGTGGTCGTTGCCTGTAACTTTGCAACCTGTGTTAAGTGGCAAGATCAGTGTGTGTGTTGATTGCAAGAGAGTTTGTCCATTATCCCTGACAGACGCCTAAACCTTATCGAGAGTTGACGACACCATAGACCGCATCGGGGCTGCATCGCCTATCACGAAGGTAGAACTAGTGAAAGGCTTTTGGCAGGTCCCGTTGCCGGAAAGAGCGAAGAGAAGTGCCAGTCTTGTGATGAACTGGGCAGTTTATCAATGTCAGGTGTTGTTGTGCTGCCGGAACACACGTTGGATGTGTGGCATGCTAAGGGCACTGATAATGTTTTGGCTGATTGTTTGTCACGGGAGGGTTTGTTTGCAGGAGAACCCTCGCCGTTCAGTCAGTGTGTGTTGAGAGTGGAGAAAAACTAGGCTTGCCCCTGTAGAGCAGCTGCCAAAAAAAAAACATTAAAATTAAATTAAAAAATCACATAAAAACTCTTTCTTTTGATAGTTAATTGTAAGTTGCCTATGTTATAGCTAAAGTCCTAACTTGAACCGTCTTTTCACTTAGGAGGCTGGGCTCTGTGAAGCTCGCTCAGGGAGCATAATAGGCTAAATTATACTATTATGTTTGGGGGGGGGGGGGGGTTATAAGATTTTCTTTTTGTTGAAATGTTGTTTTATGTAAGACTTGTGCTTTGCATTTCATTTCTGGTGGAGTGGCTATGTGTGACGGGTCTTGTCGGCATTCTGCCTTGTCAGATATTGTGCTCGCCTAATGTTGAGCGTTCTATATCTTGGACGGGGTGTGACGACTGCCAGCGTTGGCAGAATCGCCTCCCGGTAGCCACTAGCGCTCGCCAGGGCAGTGAATTGGGCTACAGTCTATCTACAATGTTGTACTTTCTTTCATGTGAATCGTCATGTCACAGGCAGTATAGAAGTGGTATTTATTTTCGCCTGTGACAATGCATTATATTTTATATCATGAGTTGAATATAAGATGCATTGTTGTGTAGAGTTGAGAGAGAAAGAGCGAGCGAGCGGCGTGGGGGGAGTGAGTGTTGCTTTCCCTCCTCCTTCCTCCCTCCCGGAGGAGTCCCTCGCCCGCGTGGGCTTTCTCTCGGTTTTGATTGGCTGGTGGTTCCTGGCGCCTTCTGCAGGCCTGCTGTCTGGTGACGTAGCGGCCTGTGATTGGCTGACCACCATGCCTTTGTGTGATCCTGGGGGTCCCGAGGAGCTACTCTCCTCAGAGCTTGCCTGACCAGCATACCCTTAACATCTCCCTTGCAACCTGTCCCCAACTTCTACCTATAGAACACTTTCTCTCTCTCTCAACTTCTTACCTCTCATTCTTCTAATCTATTTAATATCATAACTCCCCTTTGGATCTGCACGATTTCATATATCGGCCATCGTATTATATGCTGAAGCTCTCAGATATTACATGTTTAGTTAGGCATTTTGGAAGGGTTACCATTTTGTCTGTAGAGGTTCGACACACTCACGGTGTCTCCCTACCTGTATCTTGGTGGTCTGCTGGGCTATTTAATGCTAGACTGGGATAAGGCTACTGGTGTTGTGATTTCCGATGTGTACTAGGTTTTGTTGAACCTGTACAATCGCAACGGATACATGGGAAGCCTAGGTTGTCTTTCTGACTGTGTACCTTGTGAGTTTAGCCTCGTGTTGCAAGTGAGGGCTTTTGCCTCTGCCACCCAACACTTTGCTAACTCGTTTTGTTTTGACTTTAACCCGGCAGCCCCAGCGACGCGTCTGACGAGTCACCTATGTATGTAACGCCAAGCCCCAGCGACTCGCCTGACGAGTCACCCTTTTAGCTCAGTCGTAAGGCTCAGAGTGGCTTTACCTAGAGGGCTCAGATTTGTATGGGAACTGTGTAAGTATGCTACGCACCCATGCCAATGGTTGAAAACTCTCAAAATCCAACCGCATGCGCGTGAGCGCGCAAACACCTGTTTTTTGGGGGGAAATTGCATTCAATTTTTTACTCTTGTAAAATCCGTTTTCGTGGGCTCTGTAGGACCATTTTTTGAGCTTTTTGATCGGTTTTTCGTGGTTTTTCCTTCATTCCTAACCCATTCGCTACTGTTTCTGGAAAAATAAATCTATTTTCAAAACCGGCCGAGTTCTGGTGGTACATTTATTAATAACTAGCCGGGGCTCGACGGGTTAAGAGGGTCGCCAGGAGAGAACCAGATACTAGTGATCTGGATCTCTCAAGAGAGCACCCCGTCATTTAACGTAATTTGGGCGCACAGCCTTAAGGACTTTGCTAAGCTACGAGCCGCTTGCTCAGCCATTGTTTCCTAGCCTACGACATCCCAGCTAGACTTTATTCGCCTAGCAGACACAGTCAAGGAAATGGGTGCAAGAATTGCTCACAAGGTGATACAAGCATGAAACTTCCCGGAAATGTTCACAAGGACCTACTTTACAATTTCAGAGCAGGAGCCACCGAGATTTCTGTATTGCATAGCAACGGTTGCTAGGCAAAGCATTTTCCTTAGCAACCGGCAGCAACGATGCAGTTTCTGAACTACTATGAAGTGTTATGACTTTGTACTTTTATTTATTTTCCTATATTCACTCCTAAAATGGTTCAAAAGATGTATAAAAGCATATATATCTATATAATAGAGTGAATGTCAGCACACAACCAGGGCACACTGGTGACATCACTGCTGTGTAACTCAGCATGGGGTTCAGTGCCAGCTGATCTAGATATACTAGTACTTTAATAAGTACTAGTATATCTAGATCAGTGTCCCAAATGCTATCTAACAGCCCCAAATCCACTAGCTACTAAACTGTAGTTTGTAGTTGGTAGATGTAGCTAGATAGCCGCACCTGAATTGACAGGATGTGCCAGCGCGGGAGAGCCGAGCCAAGGGTAACGGGGCTTAAGAATTACCCGGAAGGTGTACAGATCGCACAGGACTTAAATGGCACTGGATGAACGATCGGGCTAGGTGTAGGGAAACTGAACCTAGTTGTATCCCATAAAGGAATGTGTGCAACAGATGTATTTGATAAAGGTGGTAAAAGGATAAACCCTCGGCCTTAATCATATTTTGTTTCCAGTTTCAGCAAGTTTGATATATTTGATCTGCGCACAGTGATAGTCAAGACGTACTGAATATTCACAGAAATGGCCAGTGCCTCATCTTCATCTGTTCAAGCAACTGATTGGACTATCTGTGTTTTTTGTCAACTGGACACCAAAGAGTCTCTCATATCATGTACTGGCATACGAGTCTAGAGCTGGAACTTCTCTTGTTCACATTTGTGCGATCACTACGTACTGGTGACTTTGATTTGTATGTGGATACATTGAAGAAATTGACACCTTGGTTCTTCAGTCTCAACCACACCCACTACGCACGTTGGATGTCCGTACATGTGCGTGACATGAGCAATCTATCTCACACTCATCCAGATGTTGCCAAAGAATTTCAGCAAGGCAAGTTTGTTGTGGCAAAATCCCAGAGAAAATTCTCCCTCATTGCTGTCGATCACTGCCATGAACAAAACAATGGAGTAATGAAGGATGAAGGCGGAATCATCGGGCTTACCCAGGATGCAAACTCCCTCTTGAGATGGGCAGTGGCAGGACCAGAACTTGTCAGAGTAATTTCTGAGTTTGAAGCGACCATGG
Organism: Lithodes maja; assembly: GCA_037953745.1. Lineage (NCBI taxonomy): Eukaryota > Metazoa > Arthropoda > Malacostraca > Decapoda > Lithodidae > Lithodes > Lithodes maja. The sequence continues at coordinate 69,683 of JBAKBP010002511.1, read as the reverse complement.
TAGGGAAACAACAAAGTTCTGGGCAAAGAAACCATCATGAACAAACCCGGTCAACCCAGAAGTTGTTTGCTGGACAGGTTCAGGCGGTAGTTAGTGTAATGGAGGACATGGGGAGCCCATTTGAGGAGGAAGGGCAGGACCTTCTCAGACTCCATACAAAGGACATCATGGATGAGCAGTCAGTCGAGTGTCTAACCACTCTCGCATCAAAGGGTCAGGAGCAGTATGCAACATTTGTGGAAGAGCGGCTCAGAACAAGTACTAAGCCAATCACAGCAACAATTACCAGGAACAAGGTGGTACTGTTCAATGTCCAAGGCAAACGATCAAACAAATCATGGGACAAAGTCAGTCTCCTCAAAAGTGAATCTTCGCTGTTTGCAAGTCTGTATGTTGCATGTCAGACAAGCAAAGGTAACTTGAACAATTTCTTCAATCATGAAAACCTCCCATTTCCTTCATCTCTGTCTGCCTATGGGCAGCTACGTCAAGGGAAGAAGTCTGATCTCATAGAATGTCTTGAAAAGAAAGTAGGGTCATCAAATGATGTGACACCAGAGACTGAAGTGCGAATCATGGATGGTGCGGCACTTGTTCACTTTCTTAAACCTGAGGGCTGCAAGACATTTGGAGACTATGCTGCCAAGGTCTTTCTTCCATACATAAACAATGCTCAAAGTTAGGCTCTGAGAGTGGATGTTGTCTGGGACCAGTACTTCGATAACAGCCTCAAGTCACAGACAAGAGAACAATGTGTCACTGGTCCTATTCAGCGCAGACGAGTTGGGGCGTCTAGCCCAACACCAAAGAACTGGCAGCAGTTCCTTCGCTTGGCCAACAACAAGACAGACCTGTTTACATTCCTGAACAAGGAACTGCTGGAAAATGCATCAGGAGACCAGACTCTCATTGTTACTGATTGTGCCAATGTGCTATGCTTACCTACACGAGACACCAGCAACATTGCTCCCTGCAACCATGAGGATGCAGACTCGAGGATCATGGTGTATGTCAGTGATGCTGTTATGCAGGGCTTCCACAAGATCCTTGTTCGAACTGTGGACACTGACGTGGTAGTATTGGCAGTGGCAGTCGTACAGCAGCTGGCTCAGAAACAGCAGATAGAACTCTGGATTGCCTTTGGTTGTGGAAAGGACTTTAGGTACATCCCAGCTCATGAAATATGTGCTTCACTTGGCACAGAAAGATCCTTGGCACTGCCTGTGTTCCATGCTTATACAGGTTGTGATACCGTGTCCCATCTGGTCCAGGTGGGAAAGAAGACTGCATGGAAAGTGTGGGAGGCACATGATGAATTTACTGCGACATTCTATGAGCTGCACAATGCACCTGAACAAATTGGTTAAGCGACTGAGGCTTCTCTGGAGTACTTCACCATTCGACTCTATGACAGGACAGCAACTTCTCGTTCCATCAATGAAGTCAGAAAGAATCTGTTCATCCACAAAGGACGTCAGATATCATGTCTACCTCCAACCAAGGCTGCTCTACAGCAACACATGAAGAGGGCAGTACTACAAGGTGGGCACCACTGGGGCTGCACCACGGTGCCAGAATGACAGTTGCCCTCTCCAAGTGAGTGGGGATGGACTTGCCCAGAAAAGTGGAGGCCTCTGTGGTCTAACTTCCCGAAGCCAGTGCAACCTGCCCAGAACTACTGAAGTGTTCTTGCCGAGGAGGATGCACAGACTGCAAATGTGTTGATGCGCATCTAAAATGCACAGCCTACTGCAAATGCAAAAGTGACTGTGACAACAGTGTCTGAAGCTTTAGGAGTGGCATTTTTATAGCCAAACTTGCCCTAAATTGGATTTTATGCCACATAATTCTTGTATGAAATTATGATCTCCAAATGCAATGCTACATGTTTTTTAGAACAAGGAGTTGAGAAAAAACCATAGCACCTCACAGTTTTCCAGAAACTGCATTGTTGCTGCCGGTTGCTAAGGAAAATGATTTGCCTAGCAACCGTTGCTATGCAACACTGAAATCTCGGTGGCTCCTGCCCTGAAATTGTAAAATAGGTCTTTGTGAACTATTGTGGAAAGTTTTATGCTTGTATCACCTTGTGAGCAATTTTTGTCCTATTTAGTACCGATTGCCCTCACTGGTTGTTGTTGAGTTGCACAACCCGAGCAGGCTTTTGCGTTGCCTGAGGAAGGACTTTTTTTGTTGTTGGAGTTAATACTATTGCGCATTTATCATTATTCCCGTGCCAGTTAACACTGTATGTCCATAGAATTGTCATATCCTGTTCCTGCTTTATATGACAGTTCAAAATCCGATTCGATCATCTTAAGCAGCATCAGACTTTCTTCAGAAGATTCCTGTTCGATGCTTTAGGACTTTCGTTCACTTTCTTTAAATATAGGAGTGACAGTTTATTATTGTTTAGAGTAACTTTAATTATACCTTCTTCTTGTTTGCATTAAATCATTGCAGTGATTTAATTAAGCTCTCTATCTTTTTCCTTGTATACATTAATAACGTAATTGTATGTTGTTGTGATCAGGCTGTATCAGAGATCATCAGCCTGTAGTAGTAGTGCATTTATACCGAGTTATAGGATTCCCCGCTATTGCAGATTTAACTCTGGAGGGTATAGGTGTTTTTGTGCGCCGGCATTATAAGTTCGAGGGTTGGATCTGGTGTTACCGTTGTGGCTGTGTGCCTTTCTAGTCAAATGATTAAGAGCCCTTGTTTTATACGAGTCCCGGTCGTAACATATCTCCCCAGTACAACCATCTGTTGTATCTGTTACCTGTTCTATCTCCCCAGTACGACCATCTGTTATATCTGTTATCTGTTCTATCTCCCCAGTACGACCATCTGTTATATCTGTTACCTGTTCTATCTCCCCAGTATGACCATCTGATATATCTGTTACCTGTTCTATCTCCCCAGTATGACCATCTGTTATACCTGTTACCTGTTCTATCTCCCCAGTACGACCATCTGTTATATCTGTTACCTGTTCTATCTCTCCAGTATGACCATCTGTTATATCTGTAACCTGTTCTATCTCCCCAGTATGACCATCTGTTTTATCTGTTACCTGTTCTATCTCCCCAGTACGACCATCTGTTCCTCCCAGCTGGCAGTGCTTGTTGACTGGGAAGCTCTACGGCAGTACTTCTTTAAGGGGTGTCACCGGCTATTTTGATCTTTCTCTCCTTTTCTCTCTTTTCCTGGCTTGTATCCATTCGGCCCCATTCAGCCAACTGTTTTAAGACATTTATCCTCATCCAGGTGTTGATTTCTTCCTGGCGAGCGTTAATGAGCCAGCATTGTATGGAGAAATCCGGCTTCGCCGGAGAAATGTTTCTATCAAAAAAGGTACAAATTTAGCTTACTGTCAAAACAAATATATATATATGGCAAGCATATTATCTTAAGGGAGCTCACCTCGCTCTTTTTCTCTTTCTCTCACTCTCTCTTTGGCTTGTATCCATTCGGCCCCATTCTGCCTACTGTTTTAAGATGTTTACCCCCATCCAGGTGTCAATATTTTCCTGGCAAGCAGTAGTGAGCCTGCATATATATATTTTTGTTTTGACAGAACGTCTAATAATTTCAAAACAAGGGAGAAAGGGGACCAGAAAAATTACCCATCTCCCCTTAACCTCAACAGTCCATCAGCCTCACCTTAACCCTTAACTGGTGGCGTCCGGCTATAGCCGGGCACCAATTTGCAGCAAGTTAGGAGAATTATTAAGGCTTTTAAAGGGTTAAAATCAAGTGCAAATGGCCGGGAGTGCAGCGGGCCACATGTCCGACTCCCAGGGCCTACCGCCGCCCACTGACTCACCCTCCCTGTGTTCTTGAGAGGCCGGCAGTGGTAGCCAGTAGTGAGCGTAGCTGTGAAAAAAATACCGCTATACGCTAAACTCCCATGTTACTGGTACCACTGTATTAGAACCACGAGTGCTACGTAGCTCGTTCTGGTCTCATTTTGAAGCTTTTAGCACCTAGTTTTTTGCTGAATACATTTCTTTTCATGCAGATACTTGATTTATCATTCAGGAGGGCCTGAATATTTTTTTTTCTTTTCTATATTCCAACTTACTTCCTCTCGGGCATAGGCTGAGAGCCTTAACATTCACCGCTTTACAATGAACAGTGAAGCCCGTGAGGTCTTGTTCCAGTCTAGGGAGTGAGACATGTGAAGCACGTAGAGTACAACGAGCACCTGCCATCTTGCCTTCACATGAGGCATGGTGCTCGCTCATGGCCCGAAACGACCCCATCTCTGAAGCCACCTCGTTCCCGTGCTTCACTGTCTCACCCCCTACACTCGGACTCTCACACTTACACACACACAACGCCACCTGTTGAGCAGATAACTCACCAGGCATTGCACCCCTATAGCATATTTTGAATATGGGAATATTCATACAGTGCTATTTAATCAGGGAACAATGAGGGTATTTTATTGACGTTTCGGTGGGCTTGTGGTAATGCACTGATACCAGGTACAGCACAAATTCCTTCCCAATAATATCTTCCCATTGATACATCGGGATTTGAACCCGGGACCTTTGGATTACCAGGCCAGTGGCAAGACCACTCCACCACACCTCCCCTCCCAAATAAGCCCAAAAAACCCCGCTAGACAAGTGTTAAGAACTCTTTATGTTTCTTCCTGGAATCGTGCCAAATCTTTTCATAGTCTTGCCAAAAACTCAATAGTAAATGTAATGAACTTTCAAATTCTAGCATTTCCCAAGCTTTCTGACACCTAGCCAAAAACCTCTCCATCAAATTTACTTTCTCGTCTTTCCCTCCTCTTTTCTGCTCAGATGGCACCACTGTAACTTCTTCCTCTGACAAAGCTGAACTCTTTGCTCAAACATTTGCTAAAAATACCACCTTTGATGATTTCGGTGCTGTTCCCCCCTCTCCACCACCCTCTCACTTACTTATGCCTAATATATACAGCGTAATGCATAAGTGCGCGGAATTTCGGTGCGAGTATCCTAGGTTCGAGTCCTTGGAGTGCCACATGTATTTGTTGATTTCATTAATTGAGTTTAAAAGTGAAGTTGGTTGGTGGAAAAAATATAATAAATATAATCTCTTCCAAAGCTGTCCTGTAATCTGAGCTGGGATTTCCTTTAATAATTATCATATAGTATTGTGTCAAAGCTATGTGAATAATATTAGATAGCAAGTTGTCTCGCATGATCATTATCCCGTTCAGTATTGGCAACGTCTTTTTAACTGTAATCTGGCCACTATTAGACGATTGTATTAAATTTAAAGAGGGCCTCGAGCAACTATTAGGCTTCGAACTATCTCATTTAACACTTTTTGCTATCATACATCCTTCTTAAGCTGCATAAAATCGTCTAGTTATAGCTAGAATCAAATTTAAAAAAGACGTCGCTGGTACAGAACAGGTTAATGCCAATATAGGAAGCAGTAGCTGCTCTATAATTATTATAGTGAACAAGAAGATATTTTAGTTTGTCATTGCTATACATATCCTTAACACACACACAGTGGGGTTGGACATGTACTTCTACACCAAAGACTTAAGGGGAGGTAGTTGGTTTTGCGAGTCCTCCTCCTCCCTCATGTTTAGCCCTATTAGTTATGAGATTTCCAGACATTCGCCCCATTAGTTTGGCTATTTTCAGACCTTTTGCCCCATTTCTTTGCCAATATTAAGACCTTTCGTGCCATTTAGGTGTCGATTGTTTTCCTGGCGAGCGATAGCAAGCCTGTACTTGAAGAGGAATCGGCCTTCAGCCGGGAAATTTTTCTACCGATTTTTTTTTACAAATTTATATCGAAGTGGGTCTTGTGGGTGTTTTTTTAAGTTTGATAAAAAATGTTGAGAACAAACTAAACTCCCTTCTTAAACCATTGAGCCGAACCAGTAAATTATGCTACACAATACTGTTTGAGCTCCCTAAAGACCCCTTAAGGGAGCCGTTTTTCTGGTCTATTAATTCATATATTCCTGTATTTCTTAGTTTCCTCGCTAGACCTCCATCGAGCTTAGAAAAACACCCCCTAGACCTCCCTTCAAGAAAAATTTGTACATTTTTCGATAGAAAAATGTCCCGGCCAAAGGCCGATTCCTCTTAAAATGTCAGGCTCGTTATCGGTCGCCAGGAAATAATCAACACCTAAGTGGTTCGAAAGGTCTTCAAATTGACAATGAAATGGGGCGAAAGGTGTTAAAATCTCCAAACTAATGGACTGAAGGTTTTAAAATATGAAAACTAATGGGGCTAATTATGAGGGAGAAAGGGGTCCAGAAAACCGACCCATCCCCCCTTAATAGATGAATCCTTAACACACACACAGTGGGGCTGGACACATACTTTTGCACCAAAGACTTGGATGATGACTCCTGGGCCGCCGGAGTCTCTTGGTTGGCTTCCTCTCTCATCGGTAATCGTCTTCGTCTCGGCCTTCGCTATCGGCTATGGTCCGGTGCCCTTTATTATGATGGGTAAGTGGTATAGTTATTGGTGTTCTTAACTTATTATAACATCATCCCAATTTAGCAATAGATCGTGAATAATTGCTTAACTTCACATCAACAGTAGTTAACCCCTTGGGGATCATGACGCATTTTTGAAAGCTTATTCTGGCTATCATTAGACGATTTTATTCAGATTAGGAAGGGTGTATGGAGGTTAGATGGTTAACTGAGTTGCTGTTTACCCTTTTAATACTCACAGATCGTTTCTAAACTGTATAAAATCGTCTAATGATAACTCGAATATATTGTCAAAACGCATCATAATCCTCAAGCTGATAAAAATAATGTATTTATATATATATACCCGGTATATATATATATATATATATATATATATATATATATATATATATATATATATATATATATATATATATTGTGACGCACCCAGTGCGTGGCAACGCAACCTGATTGTACTCCTTGGTACTCCACTGTACCGCCCGTACCACTGTACCGTGCTGGCTACCGTCAGCAGCCATGTATATTGAGTGTGACAACTTATAACTATGTTCTTTGTATCTCTGCAAAGGTCTCGTCATGTGCTAACCAGTGGTGGGTTTTGTTTTAAGCCATGTCGAGACCTTCCATTTAATATGTAGTATCAATAGAGAAGTTGATAGATAAGACAATGGGAGTTCAGAGAGAGAGAGTGAGTTAGTCTTCAGAGCGAGAGGGTAGCAACGCGCCACGCTGCCAGGGGGGGTGGTTGCCAGACGTATGGACTGGTTGGCAGCCTTGCGCTTATAGCTAGGCGCGACAGGGTTGGTAGTCCATTGCCGCCTGCCTATGCTGCCTGGGCTGCCCATGTTGTCGTACAGCACATTGCCTGGAGGCTCGCTGTGTGTTCCATGATCAGGTTGCCTAGAACCTTTGAGATTCTAACATCCCTTGCCCTCTCTCCCAATTTCTCACGGTTGCACTCTTTCTCTCTGACGACATTACTCTCATTTCATTCTTCTCTCTATTTAAATGCATAACCTTCCCTTGAGGTCCTAAAGGAGTTTCAGCACTCACCTCTCGTATTACTCTTAGGACAAGCATATATTTACATGTATTAGATTTAAGGGGTTAATGTGAACAGCGATCTTCTTGATGAGGATAGTTGGTGAACGTTCTACATGTTCACGAGTTATATGCCCCGCTCATCATCCAATTTGTGACTAGACTGGTGCCATGTGTAAGAGCCCGACCATGCCCAGGAGTTGTCTGTAGAGGGGCGAGGACTTAGCCTTGATTTGCATACCGAGCCAGGAGCGAGTGTAGTACCAGAGACTACAGCTCGCTCGTAGTGCCGGTATAGTAGAGTAACGTAATTTATCTGTCCTTGTGTTCTCTACAGTCTTTTCCTGGGTTCTCGCTTTCGGTGCTGGGACTCGTTGTTCCTGTGACTTGGCCTGCTAGCTAGAACACATGGGGATGATGAGTGGGATATATCTTTATTTTACTATGCATTGCAGCTCTCTTTAAGTTTATGTATGTAACACTTTACAATACACATTACTCACACACAAGACAACACTATTAATACTTTCATGTATCAATTAACTGCACTGTCGTTTTGCTGCTGTGTCCGGAGTTCTGTTGCGTAGGGCGCATACGGACTCAGAGGGGAGACAGAGTGAGAGAAGCGAAGTAGCCTATGCGGTAGTAGGCTACCGGCGCAGTACTGTTGCCTGCAACCTTTTAGTTATTCCAAGTATAGATTCATTATTATAATAAGTGACTACTATTTATGTTCCTTCCATGTGTATTATTAGGTATCTACTGGATCATGAACATCTTGTATGCTACATGCTAGTGCATGTTAGTAGGGGACAGTTATTCTAGTGCACGCGCTTTCAAATAGGCGTGTACATTTGTCATTTAGCATTTCACTGTCATACCTTTAGCCTGCTTCTATTCTACATTATTAGAGGCTTAATATTAACGTAGTTTCTTGAGTATTGCATTTCTTTAGTAATAACGTAACCTATAAATGTCTGAGGGAGTTTAGCCTCATAGCCTACCCCTGTTGTACACTTTCGCCGAGTTAAGCTACCTCGTTACCGTAGACGATAACTCTGTAGGGCGTTGGTGCTTTTGTTGTCTGGAGCATATAGTATTTGGGACTGGAATCGAGCGTGTCGTTGTCACATAAGCCATTTCTGTCCTACGATCAAGAATCCCGAATATGTATTGCCGATCCAGCCGTAACAAAATGGCGACCTTGCACAAGATTCAGTAGTATCCTATCACATGTTTTTTGGAGAACTATTCTATGCTACCTAGTAGAGCTGGCTAGAATTTTCTTGCATATTGGAGGAATTTTTATTGTGTCATTATTGTATTGGTGGACTTGCAGATTGTTTCGTTGGGGGTGTCTAGAGTAGAGTCATTCAAGCATCTTTAACATTTTGTGAGTCGAGACTGCAATTAGTAATAAGCACTTTTTTTTTTTTTTTATGAACAGCAATTGTATAACCAGCACTATGTCTAATGACTCATCATTTACGGGGGAGGATAACACGGTACAGCCTAGTGACCAGCAAGTACAACAGATATTTAGGGAGGGGAGTGTTATAAGTGGAGAGAGGGATGCCCGGGCATTTTTGCAGACACCTTTGACCGAACAGCGCCTGCAGGCTAGTGATTGTTACGGTCTTCGCTGTTTAGCCACGGTTTTGGGGCGGGACTGTCCTGACAGTTGGCCCAAGAAGAATTTGGTGGCATGTTTGTTGGGTGATGGCGATGGGGCGGTGGGTGGAGTGGGGTCTTGGGGGGTTCCCTCCAAGCCTCCATTCCACTCTACCCCTGAGCTGGGCCCTCAGCCAGCGAGTCTTAGCACGATGCAGCAGGAGGGTTCTCAATGGCAAGCTGGCTTACCCGTAAACACGTCTCGGTGTGGATCCCCCATTTTGTGCTCTCCCCCCCCAGGCCTGTCTCCTGAGATGTTATTTCAGCTAGAACTAGCTAAGCTTAAGTTGCAAGAGAGTCAACAGGCTAGTATAGAACGGATTAAGCTGCAGGAGACTCAGATACAACAGGCTAGTATAGAACGGATTAAGCTGCAGGAGACTCAGATACAACAGGCTAGTATAGAACGCATAGAGGTTGCTAGAATCCAAGCCAATCTGGATGCAACCAGGTACCAGGCTGAAATGGATGTCGAGAAGTCTAGAGTAGAGACCACGGGGCGTCATCTCGGTGGTGGGCACTGGGTTACAGACTCACTTTCGCATTTAATTAAGTTAGTACCCGCATTTGATGAGACAGCAGTGACTGAGTTTTTTGCTCGTTTCGAAAAGAAGTGTCGTGAGTATGACTGGCCGGAGGTTAAATGGGCAGCATTAGTTTCATCACGTCTAGTGGGTAAGGGGTTGAAAGCCTACGATGCACTGTCACTGGACGAGAGTGTCGTGTATGGACTGGTGAAGGAGGCTGTGCTCCGGGCCTACGAACTGCAACCCGAAACTTATAGATTGAAGTTCCGTGGCGTGAATAAGAAGAGCGACGTCAGTTTTATGGAGCACGCACGGGACTTAACAGATGCATGTAATAACTGGTTTCGGTCCGAGCACGCAGAGTCGGCTGAGGAAATTAAGCAACTTTTCTATCTGGAACAGTTTTACAAATGTACTGGAACCGATCTAACGCTGAACATTAAGGAAAAATGTCCCAAGACAGTAGAGGAGGCTGCCAAGATGGCAGACCTCAGATTATCATTGATTCGTGGTTGCGGTGCCGCTCAGAGGGCTGAGTCAGGGCAGAAGGGGCGCTATACCCCACCCACCAGAGTTTTCGATAATAACAAATCCTATGACACACATAACCACACTAAAAGCATTGCACCTAATAACACCTACAAACACAAGCCTCTCCCGTTTACTAAAGGTCAGGCCCCTTCTTCGCCCGCACAAGGGAAGAAGCCCATTGGGGATGTGAAATGTTACAAATGTCAGAAGCTAGGCCATTATTCACGTGAGTGCCCTAGTAACACTCCCGCTAAGCCGGTGTCATTGGTTCACAGTATCGGTGTGTCTCTGAAGGCTGCAGCAACTGCCCGGGGTAGGTTGTCAGCAGCTGAGGCACACGCGGTAAAGAAGCGTACGGAAGGCTCGACACCTGTCCGGGACACTTTCTGTAGCCATCGGGGACACGGGTTTGTGAGCTGGGGGAGTGAACTACGGAGGGTTGACTTGCTGAGGGATACGGGGGCTTCGCAAACTTTGTTGAGGAACTTCACAGGGAAACCGATAAATGCGGCCAGAGTTGTTGTGGTGCAGGGTATAAATGCTACGAGGTCATACCCACTTGTGAGGTTGGAGTTGAGAGTGGGAGAGATGTGCAGGGAGCTGGATGTAGGGATCGTTGAGTGTTTGCCAGTTGAGGGCGTCGACCTTCTTCTCGGCAACGACTTTGCGGTGCCCACTTCCGGGACTCCACCCTTAGTCGTTGCCGAGAGGGCGGCCGACGTGGATGGTGAGAATCGGGAATGGGTTGGGAGGTGCCAACAGGATGAGATGGCCTGTGTGGTAACCCGATCTCGCTCTGCGGCTCCTGCACAGCCTAGCACTCAACCTCGGGGACAATGGAGGAAGGATCAGGAGAAGGTTGCTAAGGGCAGGAAAAGGGACATTGATTCTGCTGCACTTCTCGGTGATTCGGTACTTGGACCTATAATAAACACGGGAGTTGACTCTGGCCCAGATATGGTGTGTAACAAGGCAGAGTTGGGTAAGACTTCGCGTGAGGCAAGAGCTGTAGCGAGAGCCACTAAGGCAGTAGAGCCTACTAGCCGGGGTAATGTCTTATTACAAAACCATCTTGATGCATTGACGCCCGGGGACATTAGTGAGCAGCAGCTGCAAGATGCTAGCCTAGCTCGTTATAGCAATGGTGCCATAGAGTTGGAGGAAGATGGGGATGCGAAGCCGGGAGATTTCTTTAGGCTCAACAGGATATTGTACCGCAGATTTCTAGACCCCAAATCGAAGTGGGAGGGCGGTGCGAGGGTAGTAGACCAGGTGGTTGTCCCAAATAAGTATCGAGAGTCCTTATTGTGTCTGGCGCATGATGTGCCGGTGGCGGGTCATTTGGGGGTAACAAAAACATTGGCGGCATTGGGCAGGTTTTTCTGGTGGCCTGGGGTCAAGGCTGATGTCTGTGCATGAGTGGCTGGGTGTGCGACCTGCCAGACAACGGGGAAGCCTAACCAGACAATCCCGAAGGCACCTTTGTTTCCCATACCTGTCACCGGGCCTCCGTTCAGCAAAGTTGTAGTAGATTTGGTTGGCCCTTTCCCGCCTACTAGTAGTGGCAATAAATTCCTGTTGACAATCATGGATGTGGCTACGAGATACCCGGACGCATACCCCATGAGAAACGGCTCGGCAAAGGCAGTTGTTAGAAACTTATTATTGTTCTGTTCCCGTTATGGATTTCCACGTGAGGTGCAGTCAGACCAGGGGAGCAATTTTACATCCAAATTGTTCAAGCAAACCCTTCAGTTGCACGGTATATGTTCTGTAGTGTCGTCAGCCTACCATCCCGAGAGTCAGGGAGTCTTGGAGCGGTGGCACTCGACCCTGAAGAGTATGCTACGCTGTTACTGTGCAGAACATGACACTGATTGGGATTTGGGTCTGCCGTATGTTCTGTTCGCTGCACGTGAAGTCCCAGGAGAGAGCCTGGGGTTCAGTCCAAATCAACTAGTCTTTGGCCATAATGTGAGAGGACCTTTAAGTATGGTGAAAGAGATCTGGGAGGGCGAAGAGAAGCCGGGGTCTGTACTTAAATATGTCCTTGAGAGCCGGGAGAGACTTACAGGTTGCATGGCAGCGGCAGGTAATAACTTGGTTAATGCACAGGCGGTCATGAAGCACCAGTATGACGCCAAGGTGAAGCTTCGGGAGTTTTCGGTGGGTCAGGAGGTAATGTTGCTTTTACCTTTGCCTGGACACCCCCTTTCTGCCAAGTTTATTGGGCCGTATGTGGTGGCTAAGAAACTGTCCGACCTTGATTATCTCGTTGCAACACCTGACCGTAGGAAAAAACATCAGTTATGTCATGTTAACCTCATGAAAGAGTATGTGAGACGCCCCTCAGAGCCTCTCACTGTCCCTGTGCTGGCCTGCAGCGGCCAGGGTGGAGAAGGAGGTGGGGACAGTCATGCTGCTGAGGAGGATAGCTGGGACTGTGTCATTTCCGCGGAACAGTGGGCGGGGAATACTGAACAAGAGGCTAGGCAAGCTGTAAGTCACCTGCCTGAGCACCAGGGTGCTGCTGTCCTAGGCCTGTTCAGGTCATACCCCTCTGTTTTCGCCGAACACCCAGGTCTCACTACTCAGGTAACGCACGACGTGGACGTCGGTGATAATGTGCCCTTCAAGTCAGTGCCCTACCGTGTGCCCCCGGTAAAGTTGCCAGCTTTACGGGAGGAGTTAAAGTACATGGTTGAGAGAGGGATGATCACTGAAGGTTATGTGAAGTGGACATCACCCGTCACGTTGCAGCCAAAACCTGACGGCAAGGTGCGGTTCTGCATAGATTTTCGTAGGCTAAATGGCTTGACCACTACCAACCCTTACCCTTTGCCTCGAGTTGACGACAGCGTGGACAAGATAGGGAATGCAAAGTACCTTACTAAAATTGATCTTGTAAAAGGCTACTGGCAAGTACCCCTGTCGGACCGAGCTAAGCAAGTTTGTGGTTTTGTGGTAGATGGCAAGACCTACCAATGTAACGTAATGCCTTATGGGCTTAAGAACGCACCTGCCATGTTTCAGAACCTGATGAACGATATTTGTGACGAAATCCCTAACTGCACGGTCTACCTTGATGACGTGATAGTATATGATGACGATTTTGAAAATCACCTAAGGCACTTAGAGACCCTGTTTGGGAAGTTGCACGATGCTGGGCTGGTGGTGAACCTGAGGAAGTGCGAGTTTGTAAAGGCTACTGTGCAGTATCTTGGCTTTGTGGTCGGGTTAGGCCGGGTGTGCCCCCCCTGAGCAAGATACAGGCTATCAATATGTTTCCCAGGCCCACCACTAAGCGCCAGGTCATGCGGTTCCTAGGTATGATAGGCTATTATAGGCGCTTCATCCAGAGATACTCTACTGTCTTAGCACCGTTAACTGATCTACTGTCGAAGTCAGTGAAGTTCTGTTGGGCTGCGGAGTGTCGGAGGGCTTTCGACCTAGTCAAGCACCTGCTGTGTACACATCCGATTTTGAGGGCCCCAGACTTCTCCAGGAGTTTTCAGCTGGCGACTGATGCCAGCGGTGTGGGTGCCGGGGCAGTGTTACTGCAGACTGATTCCGAGTTCTTGGAACACCCAGTGAGCTTCTTTTCTCGCAAGTTTAATTCGGCACAAAGGAATTACTCGACTATAGAGAAGGAGCTTCTGGCTATCGTTTTGTCGCTCAAACATTTCGAAGTTTATGTTCCAGCCTACGGCCCGGTAGTGACGATTTATACGGACCATCATCCCTTGAAATTCCTAAATCAGTTTCACAATCGGAATATGCGGTTGACCAGGTGGTCCCTAATGCTCCAAGAGTATAATCTCAACATTCAGCATATTGCCGGGAATGAGAACGTGATAGCAGATTGTCTATCAAGGGTTGATGATCCAAGATAGTCATGCACGGTGTGTGGGTTGAGCAGGAGTAAAATTAGGCTATCATAACGCCGTCCAAAAAGATTATAAAACAATAAAATAAACGAGAAAACTCTTTCTTTTTTTTAGTTTTGTAAGTCTTTATTGTTGTAGCATGATGCATGCGATACTGTGTTTTATGTATAATTCACACTTCAGTTGTTGTGCACCTTTTGCAATTAGTGGCAGCTAAGGGTAGCAGGTCGGTTGGTTGCCTGTCAGATTTTGATAATGCTTCTAAGGTCGATTATCTAAAATCTTGTGGGGGCTGTGACGCCCCCAGTGCGTTGCAACGCAACCTGATTGTACTCCTTGGTACTCGAATGTACCGTCAGCCGCTATGTATATTGAGTGTGTCAACTTATAACTATGTTCTTTGTATCTCTGCAAAGGTCTCGTCATGTGCTAACCAGTGGTGGGTTTTGTTTTAAGCCATGTCGAGACCTTCCATTTAATGTGTAGTATCAATAGAGAAGTTGATAGATAAGACAATGGGAGTTCAGAGAGAGAGAGTGAGTTGGGCTTCAGAGCAGGAGGGTAGCATGGCCGGATGGGTTGCCAGACGTATGGACTGGTTGGCAGCCTTGCGCTTATAGCTAGGCGCGATAGGGTTGGTAGTCCTACGCTGCCTGGGCTGCCCATGTTGTCGTACAGCACATTGCCTGGAGGCTCGCTGTGTGTTCCATGATCAGGTTGCCTAGAACCTTTGAGATTCTAACATCCCTTGCCCTCTCTCCCAACTTCTCACGGTTGCACTCTTTCTCTCTGACGACATTACTCTCATTTCATTCTTCTCTCTATTTAAATGCATAACCTTCCCTTGAGGTCCTAAAGGAGTTTCAGCACTCACGTCTCGTATTACTCTTAGGACAAGCATATATTTACATGTATTAGATTTAAGGGGTTAATGTGAACAGCGATCTTCTTGATGAGGATAGTTGGTGAACGTTCTACGTGTTCACGAGTTATATGCCCCGCTCATCATCCCATTTGTGACTAGACTGGTGCCATGTGTAAGAGCCCGACCATGCCCAGGAGTTGCCTGTAGAGGGACGAGGACTCAGCCTTGATTTGCATACCGAGCCAGGAGCGAGTGTAGCACCCGAGACTACAGCTCGCTCGTAGTGCCGGTATAGTAGAGTAACGTAATTTATCTGTCCTTGTGTTCTCTACAGTCTTTTCCTGGGTTCTCGCTTTCGGTGCTGGAACTCGTTGTTCCTGTGACTTGGCCTGCTAGCTAGAACACATGGGGATGATGAGTGGGATATATCTTTATTTTACTATGCATTGCAGCTCTCTTTAAGTATATATCTATAACACTTTACAATACACATTACTCACACACAAGACAACACTATTAATACTTTCATGTATCAATTAACTGCACTGTCGTTTTGCTGCTGTGTCCGGAGTTCTGTTGCGTAGGGCGCATATGGACTCGGAGGGGAGACAGAGTGAGAGAAGCGAAGTAGCCTATGCGGTAGTAGGCTACCGGCGCAGTACTGTTGCCTGCAACCTTTTAGTTATTCCAAGTATAGATTCATTATTATAATAAGTGACTACTATTTATGTTCCTCCCATGTGTATTATTAGGTATCTACTGGATCATGAACATCTTGTATGCTACATGCTAGTGCATGTTAGTAGGGGACAGTTAGTGTAGTGGACGCGCTTTCAAGTAGGCGTGTACATTTGTCATTTAGCATTTCACTGTCATACCTTTAGCCTGCTTCTATTCTACATTATTAGAGGCTTAATATTAACGTAGTTTCTTGAGTATTGCATTTCTTTAGTAATAACGTAACCTATAAATGTCTGAGGGAGTTTAGCCTCATAGCCTACCCCTGTTGTACACTTTCGCCGAGTTAAGGTACCTCATTACCGTAGACGATAACTCTGTAGGGCGTTGGTGCTTTTGTTGTCTGGAGCATATAGTATTTGGGACTGGAATCGAGCGTGTCGTTGTCACTTAAGCCATTTCTGTCCTACGATCAAGAATCCCGAATATGTATTGCCGATCCAGCCGTAACAGCATGGATTCACTCAGGGACATTCTTGCCTTACTAATTTGCTTAGTTTTTTCTCAGAGGTATATGAAGCAGTAGATAATGACAAGTCATATGATATAATATATTTAGATTTCAGTAAAGCTTTTGACAGAGTCCTCATGAGAGATTGATGAGAAAGGTTGAGGCGCATCGAATAGGTGAATTGTTGGGATGGATTAGGTCATGGCTAATTGGTAGGAAGCAGAGAGTCAGCATAAATGGTACCAAGTCAGAATGGGGAGCAGTCAAAAGTGGTGTCCCCCAGGGATCTGTATTAGGTCCTCTGTTGTTTGTTGTATACATAAATTACCTTGATTAGGTATAACTAGTAGGATAAGTAAATTTGCAGACGATACCAAAATAGGGAGAACAATTTATTCAGATAGAGGTATAGAGTGCCTCCAAAGGGATCAAGATACCTTACACGAATGGTCAGTAAATTGGCAGATGAAGTTTAACATTGACAAATGCAAGGTATTAAAGATAGGGAAGATGCATACAAATGTTAAATATAAACTAGCTAATATGGAATTAGAAACTCAGATTGTGAGAAAGCTCTATTAGGTGTGTTTGTTAGCAATGATTTGAAGCCTAGAAAACACTGTATAAGCGTTCGTAACAAGGCAAACAAGATACTCGGGTTCATTTCTAGGAGTGTGAATAACATATCTGCTGATGTTATCTTAAAACTTTACTTGTCATTAGTGAGACCCCATATGAATTATGCTGTCCAATTTTGGTGTCCTTATTACAGAATGGACATAGATTCGTTGGAGAGAGTACAGCGAAGAATGACAAAAAATATTCATAATATTAGAAATCTACCATTTGAAGAAAGGTTGAACAAATTAGGCTTACATTCGTTAGAAAGACGCAGAGTTAGAGAGGATATGATAGAAGTGTTCAAGTGGGACAAATAAAGGAGACATGAAAAATGTACTGAAGCTCAGTGATAGCGAAAGAACTCGAACAAATGGTTTCAAATTAGATAAATTTCGTTTCAGAAAAGATATAGGCAAATATTGGTTTGGTAACAGAGTTGTAGATGGGTGGAATAGTCTACCGAGTGATATAGTGGGATCAAGAACGATAGGGAGCTTTAAGATAAAATTAGATAGGCATATGGACGAGATGGGTTGGGTGTGAGGCGGATCAACCAGGTGTGGGCCAATCTGCGCTCAGCAGACCCCGTAATCTTGTGTTAATCTCTGACCGTTTTGGTGGGGTCAGTACTCAAGGTATTAGTGAGTTGGGCCTAGTAATTGGGGTTGGGTGTGACAGGGATCTGCCTTGTATGGGCCGATCGGCTTTTTGCAGACTCCCATTTTCTTATGTTCTTATTATATTAGGGGTGTAGTTCCTTATACTGTAGTTAATTCATATGACCAAGTAGCGGGTTTGTTACAAATTAGTCGTGTAAGTCAATCATGATATTCTTCCTTCCATATATAGCACAATGAGTAGCTAATTTGTTGTGGCCAACTGTACATACCTGACCACGGTCGCCTAATTAAATATGACCTTGACCTGCCCCTTCCGGGAAGTACCATTTATTCACAGATAGGTTCAATAACAATGAATGGAGTATTGCCTCAATGGTAGCTTGTGGGACTTTGACATAGGCCTCCAGTATTTGTTTTCTTTCAGTAAATGTATGTTCGTGTGTGTGTGTGTGTGTGTGTGTGTGTGTGTGTGTGTGTGTGTGTGAATATATACAGGAGTATATAATATATATATATACATATATATATATATATATACATATATAAACAGTTTCAAGACGGCATTAGCAGTTCGTTACACTCTTAGATGAACCTGAGAATCCGGTTTGCCTTTTTACGAATGCTTATACATAGTTTCCTACCCTTGAGTTCATTGCTAACAAACACACCCAGATATTTCTCACAGTCTGAAATTTGTAATTCCGTATTAGCTAGTAGGCATATATATATATTTAATTTGTATTCTCCGTCCATGTTAAATGTCACATGCCAATTTACTAACCATTCATGTAAAGTATCTAGTTTACTTTGGATGTACTCTACTGTATATCACTATACGAATCTACTTGTCTCCTCAATCTGGTATCGTCTACAAAGACGATATATACTGTATATTGATACATATATCGATACATATATACTGTATATAGATAGATATAGATTTTTTTTTTTTTTTTTAGATGGTGATAACGTTAGTGGTTATAGCGCTAGTGATCATATAATTTGTATAGAGTCATTCATTATTTTCCTTTGGTCGGGTTTGTGTGTGACCCTCGAGGTATTAAGACATGGTGGGAATAAATTGATCCAGATGACATTTTCTAGGTGGTCAGTAATTTTTTCAGTATTTATTAAGTAATTTTCCTATTATTGATATCAGACCAATGGGACGGTCATTTGATGAGACTGACTTATCATATTTTAAATAATCGGAGCGACATTTGCAAGGTTCCATTATGTTACAGCATATCTACTGTAAATTATATGTATATGTGAGTTAGGGATGGTTATTATAATGCAACTAGTACCAAGTGTTTGTAGTATTTGATATTAGAGTAAAATCAAATTGATATCTCTATTTGACAAGAATATTCTATATATATATAGTTATGAGGGTTATTATGAGATATTAAAATATTATTGAAGATTTTCCTTGCTTTTGCCATTTTTGAGCAATGCATTTTATTATGTCTCACTAGCTAACAAAAATCGCCTTCCCAGACTTCCTTCAAACTATAAAATGCCTACCCAGACCCCCCCCCTTTAATGCCTACCCAGACCCCCCCCCCCTTTAATGCCTACCCAGAACCCCCCCCCCCCCCCCACCCCCCCTTTAAGTTAGATTTGTACATTTATCGGGAAAGAAAATGTCCCTCCCGAAGGCAGATTTCTTGTAACAGGTTTGCTATATAGCTCACTTAAATTAATAAGAGTAATTTAATCGACAACCTAACGGGGTGGAGCGTCTTAAAATCTCCCAACAAAAGGATCGATATAGGGAAATCCAAAAAGAACTCCCTCGAACCAAATATAGTTAATAGCTCTGTATCTCTTTAACAAACGACTCCCTCTTCTAAACTCTCTCTCTCTCTCTCTCTCTCTCTCTCTCTCTCTCTCTCTCTCTCTCTCTCTCTCTCTCTCTCTCTCTCTCTCTCTCTCTCTCTCTCTCTCTTAGATAGTCTATATTTTTATTAATTTCACCATAACACCAAACATCCCCAATGAAATAATTAAAGTATATAATTATGATCCGCCGGGATTCGAACCCGGGTTATCACACACAGATTTTGCCACCTTAACCATTACACCACCAGGACGGTGAACAATAAGTTCATCAATTAATGTATTAATGGAACTTACGCGTGACGGGTATCATCCGTCAATCTTATTGTTATGCTTATTTCATACTACATCTATATACCGGTATATAGATTTCATACTACATCTATATACCGGTATATATATTTCATACTACATCTATATACCGGTATATATATTTCATACTACATCTATATACCGGTATATATATTTCATACTACATCTATATACCGGTATATATATTTCATACTACATCTATATACCGGTATATATATTTCATACTACATCTATATACCGGTATATATATTTCATACTACATCTATATACCGGTATATATATTTCATACTACATCTATATACCGGTATATAGATTTCATACTACATCTATATACCGGTATATAGATTTTAGCGATATTTTTACTAATTTTCCTTTGCAAAAAACTGTATTAATATTGTTCAATAGATGACAAAAAAACTGTCAATCTGAGTTGTGAATTGAACCAAGATATACTGTATATCTTAGGATAGAACCAGTGCAAGCAGTGGTGGCTGGCCTCAACCAGTCACTACGCGCGGGTGACAGCCTCTCTCGTGTGGCCATTTCGGTTTGTGGCCATTTCGGTTTGTGGCCGTTTCGGGTTGTGGCCATTTCGGAGTGTGGCTGTTTTGACCTGCTTCCCTATCTATATGCTCAGGCCCAACCCCCACTTTTCCTTTTTTTTTTTTTTTTTTTTTTTTTTTTTCCGCTTTTATTATTATTATTTTTTTATTTTTTATTTTCTTGGGGGTGGCCGACTCAAGACAGCAAGAACAGGAAAAGACAAAACAAAAGACAAAACAACGAACAAACACAGACAAAACACAAAATTCACACACATCTAGGTCACCCAGGAGAATACCCAGAGACCAGGGTCACCAAGGTCGCTCCAGCACTACCCCGGCCCCCAACCACCCGGAGGGGCTCCGATCTCGGCAAGCAGACATGCAGCGGAGCCAAAGCCACAAGCCCTCCCACCACACTTCCAGGCGCACCCTTCATATTAATCGTCTCCCCGGGCCAGGTGCCTGATGGACTATTATCGAGTCCAACTTGCGCCCAACCCCTTCCCCCAAATGTCATGTGTTCACTCAACTATTCACAAGCATTCTTCATTCATTCCTGTTTATTACCACTTCCTTTGCCTGATCTATAGTCATTCCTCTATCATCCAAACCTTGTCTTACACAGCCTCTCCATCTCAATGGGGGTCTTCCTGCCCTTCTATCTCCCCTTGTATCTGACTCATATATTCTCTTTGTAAGCCTTTCATCTCCCATTCGTTCAACATGACCATACCAGCTCAGCACCCTTCTGTCCACTCTGGCTGACAAATGTTCCTGCTGCCCCACTCTCCTACGTAGCTCTTCATTCCTCAATCCGTCTTTACGGGTAACTCCACACATACTCCTCAAGCAGCTCATCTCCATCACATCCAGCTTTCTTCTCTCCTTTTTCTTCAGAGCCCATGTCTCAGCCCCATACATCACTGTTGGCACAACAATTCCTTGATACATTGCAGTTTTTACTTTCATTCCGAGATTTCTCGTCTTCCACATACTTCCCATTGCTCCGAAAACCTTCCTTCCTTCACACACTCTGTTTTACCTCCATTTCCACACCTCCACTCCTGCTTATCGATCCTCCTAGATATTTAAAACACTACTTGTTTCAATATTTCCCCATCCAGCCTCGCATCTAGATTCTCCCTACGATCACCCCTATTACACACCATTACTTTACTTTACTGTGGTATATATAATGATAGTAATTTACCTTTGATTAAGGGGAGATTTCCACTCGACTCCGTGACTTGGGGAATTTTTTCTGGATCCCTTTCTTCCTAATGTTTAGCCCCATTGCGTTTGAGATTTTAAAACGTTCGCTCCATTAGTTTGGCGATTTTAAGAACTTTTGCACCATTTCTGTCAATTTAAGACCTTTCGCGCCATTTAAGTGTTATTTTTTTCCTGGCGATCGATAACGAGCCTGTAATTTATGAGGAATCTGTCTTCATCCGGGACATTGTTCTACCGAAAAATGTACAAATTCATCATGAAAGGGGGTCTAGTGGGTGTAATTTTAAGCTTGATGGAGGTCTAGGGAACAAACTAAAAATCTCCCCTTCATAGACTGTTACATTATTATAGTAGGCAGATACGGGTTAATAACTACCAATATACCTTGGAATAGATTAATATATGACCACAGGGCTTTACCTTTAATTATTGTAGGCTATACAGTATACACCATTCTATTCTTATATATGTTCATCACTACCAACCAATATAGGCCTACCTTTAAGGGGGTGGTGGCTATTTTTTGGTCAATATATATATATATATATATATATATATATATATATATATATATATATATATACCGTATATATATATATTTTTTTTTATTTAGTTTATAGTTTCCTCGCTAGACCTCCATCAAGTTTCATAAAACCCCCGAGACCCCCTTTCAAGATACATTTGTAAATTTTTCGGTAGAAAAATTTCCCGGCCAAAGGCCGGTTTCTCATAAAACTACAGGTTCGCTATCGCTCGCCAGGAAATATCGACACCTAAATGGCACGATTGGTCTAAATAAGGTATTGACAAAGAAATGGGGTGAAAGGATTGAAAATCGACAAACTAACGTAATAAACGTCTTAAAATATCAAAACAAATGGGGCTAAACATGAGGGAGAAGGGGGGTCTAGAGAAACGACCCATCTTCCCTTAATGGGTAGATTAATATGAACACAGTGCTTTACCGTACCGTACCTTTAATTATTTAATTAACTGTTTTTATTCTTTTAACTACGAGTTCATCACTACCTAAATACCTTTCAGGAATTTGTTTTTTTTATAGACACGGTGCTTTACCTTTGAGTATTGTATATACCCATTTGTATTCTTATAATATATAAGTTATCACTATTTATATACCCTACCTTTGAAGGTTTAGCTTAGTATAGCCACGTTACCTGCCTTGCTGGCTAATTAGCCCGTGACCCGAAGCCACAGATGTGACTTGAGGTAAAGTTCACCTAGGCAATACTGGTACCTATAGTTGAGAGAGAGAGAGAGAGAGAGAGAGAGAGAGAGAGTACAAAGGAAATCAAGCAACAACAGATCTAGTGACCCTTCTAGGTTGCTTGTCCTCCAAAACACTGAGGATCAAGTGTCCAAACAGTGGTTTACAGTGGGTAAGGGAACATTGGAAAGGGAATTACTGCCCTGTAACTAATGTCCGTGGCAGGCTTAGGAAGTTAGTAGGGGACAGATGGGTTAGTAACTGAGGGGGGGATAAAATAAAGTTATTCATTTACAAACGCAGTCAGTCGCGGGTTTGATGCGAGATATTTGTCTAGGCGGAGTTTAAATGAATCAACGGTGATGCAGTCTATAACGTTTCGGGGAAGCCCATTCCACAAGTTGACAACTCGATTGAAGAAGAAATTCTTAGATTCGTGTGAGTTAAAAGATTTACCAATAATTTTGCAACCGTTTCCCCGCGTGTAATTAGATTGGTCGATAGTGAAGTACTTACTACAGTTCATATTGTCGATGCCTTTGATGATTTTGAACACTTGAATTAAGTCACCTCTTAATCTGCGCTGGGTTAAAGGAAATAGATTTAATTCTCTAAGACGCTCTTCGTATGGTTTGTTCTTTAGGCTAGGTATCATTTTGGTAACTCTACGTTAAACTCGTTCTAGCTTGTTTATATCTTTTTGGTAATAAGGGCACCAGGATTGAACGCAGTATTCCAGAAGAGGGCGGACTAAGGAATTGTAAAGGGATTGTTTAATTGTAAAGGGTAAATTGTAAGGAATTGATAACTTCTTTGGATATATGCTCAAATGACCTGCCTATAAAGCCAATTATTTTGTTTGCCTTCTTAACAGCTTCTGAACATTGTTGACTCGGTTTTAGGTTACTCGATATTGTTACTCCCAGATCGGTTTCTCTGTTTACATTCTTAAGCTGAGTGCCATTCATCGAATAGTTTGCTTTCTCATTTAGGTATCCGATATGTAGTACTTTACATTTATCCGCATTGAAACTCATTTGACAAATTTGGGCCCAACATGACAATTTATCTAGATTGTGTTGCATATCGTCAACTTGTTCTTTTGAGAGTACGCTATTTGCAATTTTTGTATCGTCAGCAAATTTTGAGATTGTACAGGTGAGACCCTCATCTATGTCGTTGATGTAAATTAGAAAGATAATTGGTCCTAGTATCGATCCCTGGGGTACCCCGCTACTTACATTGGTCCATTTAGATGCCTTACCGTTTATGACTACTCTTTGCTTTCTGTCGCTGAGCCAATTTTCTATCCATTTCAACACACCGTCTTGTATTCCATGCGCTTTTAGTTTTAGCAGTAAACGTTTGTGGGGAACTTTGTCAAAGGCCTTTTGAAAATCAAGGTATATAATATCTACAGCTTTACTCTCATCGTAGAGGTTGAGGATATCGTGGAAGAAGTCTAAGAGGTTTGTTAAACAGGAACGTTTTTTACGAAAGCCGTGTTGAGTATCTTTAAGTATGTTATTTTCCTCTAAGTGATTTACGAGTCTGTCTCGTATGACCGTTTCTAGCATTTTACATACAACTGAGGTTAAGCTAATTGGACGATAGTTACTGGGTAGGGATTTGCTGCCTTTTTTGAATATCGGTGTTACGTTGGCTAGCTTCCTCTTATCGGGCATAGTTCCAGACTGCAAGGATTTATTGAATAGTAATGTCAGTGGTTTGGAGAGCTCATCCTTAGCTTCCTTTAGAACTCTAGGCGAGATTGTATCAGGTCCAGGCGTTTTATTTACGGTACCTTGAGTTTATCTAAACAATTCAATACTTCTCTCTCTGTAACGGTGATATTGCTTAGAACATCTGAATTACCAATCTGAATCGGCGATGGTGTAGGGATATCACTGAGGTGTTCTGTTGTAAAAACTGATGCAAAGAAGGTATTGAGGGCATTACTCATTTGTACTTCGTCTTTGGTGTATTCCTCCATTTTCATCGACTAACGGTCCAACAGTTGAAGTAACTACTTTTTTCTTTCTGATATAACTATAGAATTCTTTCGGGTTTGTTTTACTTTGATTCGCAATATGTAACTCTAAGGTCTTTTTACTTTGCTTAATTAACTGTTTGGCTTTGCGTCATAGCTCTACAAATTTCACCCGTTCTTCGTCATTTTGTGAGGATTTTAATCTATCATTAGCAAAAAAATTTAGCAAGCAGGCAGTTTGAAATATCTTTATTCCACCATTTGGGCTTATTATTATGGCCTGGACGCCGTATTTTCAATGGTATGCAGTCTTGCACTGCTTTTAGGTAAGTGGCTTCGAATAACTTCCCAAGATGTATTTATGTCGTTATTGTGAATTAAAAAGCTCCAGTCAGTTTCTTTAAACATAGCTCTAAGTTTATGGAAGTTTGCTTTCTTGAAATTAGGGACTTTTTCGATGCTACTATTTGGTTCGTTACTAGTAAACTTTAAAGTGGAAAGTTATCGTACGATGGTCGCTGTTACTGAATTCATCACCAACATTCAAATTCTCTATTAATTCTTCTTTTGTTGCAAGTACAATGTCAAGAACGTTATTACCACAGGTTGGCGTTCGAACAAATTGATAAAGCGAACTCTCTTGCAAGTTCGTATACAAGTCATGTCCGGAGTGTGAAGTAAGAGTATCGCCCCACTTGGTCACAGGTAAATTAAAGTCGCCAAAAATTACGGTATCTTGTGAGTTACTTACATCTGCAATTTGTTCGTAAATTTCTCGGTCAGTTTGCACTGATTGAGCTGGAGGTCTGTATATTAAGGCAAGTATTATTTTTGTACCTTTATTATTCTTTATTAGCACAAAAGATGCGTCGACGTTCACAATTTGAGGTTTTGACAAGAGGGTAGGGTTAAGACTTGCTTTGATATAAAGTAAAACGCCACCTCCATTTCGATTTATTCGGCTTTTCTCAAACATTACATAACCGGGAAGTGAATACTCTGCTAAAAAGTCTCTATCTTCTGTATTGAGCCAAGATTCTGTTATGCCAATCACATCATAATTTTCTGTAAACACTAGCTCCTCTAAATCTGAAAATTTATTGCGTATGCTACGAGCGTTTGCATAGAAAACCTTTAAATTTGTTATTTTAGAACTCACGGAAGGAACGCTCTTTAATAATATTTTTGGTTCTTGTCGGATCTACATTTATGTTCATGGCTGTCCTCGGTCCTCGCTGTCTTCGGTCCTTATCGCTGGTGGTCCTCGGTTGCCTCTGTTTTTTTCTTGGCGTTGGATGATTTATGTCACTGCTGCTTCTTCTCGGATGGCGTTTTTTGATCCATGGCTGCGGACTGCTTCGTGTAGGAGACGACCCACGCGTGCTGAACCCACAGGGTTTAGATGAGTGCCATCCTTGCGGAACAGAGTAGGCTGGTTGTAGAAGTTGTCCCAGAGGTTGATGAATATCTTAATATTTTCGGACGTTTAATCCTTTTCCGCCTCCTGTTATTCTCTCTCTCTCTCTCTCTCTCTCTCTCTCTCTCTCTCTCTCTCTCTCTCTCTCTCTCTCTCTCTCTCTCTCTCTCTCTCTCTCTCTCATGTAAACAAACAAGCCCGTATCATCACGTGTTAAATATAGTCCCGTGTACCCTATTATACATAAACACCTATAATCCCCGTATTATGGCACACGCACCTCCAATTAACCCAGACACGGCCTCTTGTATTATATACCGGCATAATTAGACGATTTTTATCAAGTTTAGAAAGGATCTGTGGGAGTCAGAGAATTAATTGAGAGTGGTTACCCCTTTGATTCATATACAGTATAGCCTATTCTTCCGAAGCTGTAGAAAATCGCGTCATGGTAGCCATAATACTGTGAAGTAAGATCTCAACGGTTAGGCCTACATTATTGTTAGGCCTATTATATTTAGTCACCTCCCTCACACCACAGTAATGAAGTCTCTCTGTCAAGCTATTTCCAACAGGTCCAGTGTGAGCTAGAATACCTATAATAATTTTGTAACTTACGGGAATGTAGAATTTGTATTATAACATGGTAAAGCAAATACATTTAGCCATTTAGGTAAGGGTGTGGTGGGCTCTTTGAGGGCTTGGCAAGCATTGTGGGGAAATACTGATCATGGGAAATACCATTTTCAACAAGTAACATCTGAACGGCTGAGAGTGGAAGTTTCTTTAGAGAACATTTTATGCCTAGAAATATTTAAATGTCCTAATTTTGAAGTTTGGCACATCTATTTTGGGCCACCCAGTACTTCACGCACTTGACATCCTACACATATTTCTACTCTTAATTAACTCTGTACCGGTAGCTTAATTGTGGGGATGTATGTCTTAGAGGTGAGGGAGAAGTGTATTTATATGGTATGGATGTATTCGTATGTGTGTTGTGTGTGTGTATAATAAACTGTATATAATGTGAAGTGAAGAAGTGTATGTGTATGGTATGGTATGTATGTATTCGTATGTGTGTTGTGTGTGTGTATAATAAACTGTATATAATGTGAAGTGAAGAAGTGTATGTGTATGGTATGGTATGTATGTATTCGTATGTGTGTTGTGTCTGTGTATAATAAACTGTATATAATGTGAAGTGTATGTGTATGTGTATGGTATGGTATATATGTATTCGTATATGTGTTGTGTGTGTGCAAGTGTGTGTATATAATTTGAAGTGAAGAAGTGTATGTATGGTATGTATGTATTCATATGAGTGTTGTGTGTTTGCTAGTGTGTGTGTGTGTGTGTGTGTATATATATGAGTATTTGTGTGTGTTGCGAGAACCGTGTATTTCTTAGACAACTCAACCAGTGCCAAATCAACCCTTAGAAGATACGATGACGCATTTCTACTTTGTTTTCTGGCTATTATTAGACGATTGTATTAAGATTAGGAAGGTAAATGTAATTCAGAGGGTTAATCGAGATAATCTTTACCCTTATAATTCCCACGAATCCTTCCAAATTGCATAAAAAGTGTCTTATGATAGCCAGAATTACCTGTCAAAACGCGTCAAAATCTTCAAAGGGTCAACGTAATAGTATTTGTTGATAGCTACTGGTTGAAATTGTTATTTTTTTTCCTATCACCGATCTGTGTATGTATAGTTATAACACAATATGGCAAACACTAGACGATGTTTGTATTGTTAAGTCGTAACCTAACTATATTTTACTGTATTGATTGATTAAGTTACTGGTTGAGAGCTACGGGTTAAATTGTCTGCTGGTTTTGTCCTGTCACCGATCTGTCTATGTGTAGTTTAAACATTCTGGCTAACACTACACGATTCTAGTAAGCTCAGAAAAGGTATCTCGGTGCATTGAGGTGAGCTCAAAGTTTGACTAGGGGCAGACGACACTCTCCACTTGTTGATGATGCCTCTCAATTATAGATGAGAAAACGTGTTTGCTCTCTCTGGCACCAACGCCCATGTTTTGGCCTTAAATGTTTTATCTTTCTCTCCTTTTCTCTCTTTCTCTGGCTTGTATCCATTCGGCCCCATTCAGCCTACTGTTTTAAGACGTTTATCACCATCCAGGTGTCAATTTCTTCCTGGTGAGCGATAGGGAACCAGCATTGTATGGAGATATCCGGCTTGGCGGAGAAATTTTTCTATCGAAAAATGTACAAATTTAGCCTGCTGTTAAACAAAATATGCTGGTTCGCTACCGCTCGCCAGGGAAAAAATCGACACCTTGGATGGGAGTAAACGTCTTAAAACAGTAGGCTGAATGGGGCCGAATAGATAAAAGCCAGAGAAAGAGAAAAAAAGCCTGTGACCCGCCTTAATTTCGCCTTTTGGGATGGGCAATTGAGTGTTTCGGTCCTGTTTCCCTCGCCCCATGGTCTGCTGGTGATGTTAACCCCTTCTTGTACCGGAAACGTCTTTGTCAGTTTATTCTAGCTATATTAGACTATTTTGTGCAGTTTTAGAAGGATCGGTGGTAGTAAAATGGTTACGCGAGATAGTTCGAAGCCTGTAAATTGCTGGAGGACCTTTGTAAACTGAACAAAATCGTCTAATAGTAGCTAGAACAAAATTATTAAGACGTCGCAGGTACAGAAGGGGTTAAGAGTAGGGAGGGCATGGTTCGTGAGCGAAATGGTTGTAATGTTGTTCAATGTGCTATGGGTTGTGGTGGTAACGGATTAGGCCCTGTGGTGGTGGTAGTGCGGTACGATATGTTTTTCCAGCCCTCCCTCCCCCTCCCCCCCTTGGTCCTCCCTTTTCTCCCTCCTCCCCCTCCGCCTCCTGACGACCCCCGGGCCCCGCGACCCCTCCTATTTTTATTTATTGGTATTCCTATTATTTTCTTAATTTCCGTCTTTTTTCTTAGGGTTTCCTTCCGTTTTTCTTCATAATTCACTTCCCTCCATCATCCCTTCTTTCTTTCACCATCCTTCCCTTCCTATCTTTCTTCTTAATTAATGTTTCTTCTTCTCTCCCTTCCTTCTTATTTTCTTTCTTTTAATTACCTCCTCTTTACTGGATTGTCTATTGTTTCTCTCCCGTCCTTCCTTCGTTCCATGCCTATGCTTTTGTTTCTTGTTTCTCTGCCATCATTGATTTTCTTCCGGCCTTCCTCTTGCTTTCTTTCCTGCCTTAAGGGGGGGTGGTCGTTTTTTCTGCCTCCCTCTTCTCCTTCTCCCTCATGTTTAACCTCATTAATTTTCAGAAATTAAGACGTTCGGCCCATTAGTTTGGCTATTTTAAGACCTTTCACTCCACTTATTTTTTTAATATATAGACTTTCGTATAATTTAGGTGTCGATTGCTTTCCTGGCGAGCCTGTAAAACTAGAAGAAAGATATAAAAAAAAAAAAAAATCATAAGCAAATAAATACGCCCAATACGCCATCCCCCCTTATTAAGAGGATAATTAATATTATTAATGGGTTCGAATCCCGGACTGCCACATGTGTTTGTTAATTTCATTAATCGAGTTTAGAAGTAAAGTTGGTTAGTGGAGAGAACATAATATATATATATATATATATATATATATATATATATATAATATATATATATATATATATACCCGGTATACAGTATATTATTCTTCCTAGACCTCCATCAAGCTTTAAAGAAAATATCCTCAAGACCCCCCTTCGAGATAAACTTGGCATTTTTTCGGTAAAACAAAAAGTCCAGGCCCTTCGGTCGGTTCCTCCAGAATTGCATGCTCGCTATCGCTCGCCAGAAACAGTAGACACCCAAATGACACGAAAGGTCTTAACATTGACAAATGGAGTGATAGGTCTTGACGTCGCCAAATTAATGGGGCGAACGTCTTAAAATTTCAAAACTTAAGGGGCTATACATAATGGAGAAAAGGGTCCAGAAAAAAAAAATCCCATTAAATTTCAATGTTCATTGATTTCCACCGTTCTTTCCTTTTCTTTCTTCCTTTCTTCTCCTTCCTTCATTAATTATTTCATTCAAATCATTCCTTCATTAATTCCATTTCATTCATGCATTTATTCCTTCACCCATTCCATTTCCTTTCCTACATTCATTCAATTTCCTTCCTACATTCATTCAATTTCCTTCCTACATTCATTCAATTTCCTTCCTTCATTCATTCCATTTTCTTTCCTTCCTTCATTCATTCCATTTTCTTTCCTTCCTTCATTCATTCCATTTTCTTTCCTTCCTTCATTCATTCATTCCGTTTCCCTTCCTTCCTTTTGTTTTTTCCATTGATTTCTAACTTGGTTTCTTTTGTCTACATATCCACTCTCTACATATATCTACATATATATATATATCTCTCTCTCTCTCTCTCTCTCTCTCTCTCTCTCTCTCTCTCTATATATATATATATATATATATATTTTTTTTTTTTTTTTTTTTTTTTTTTCTATATTCCAACTACTCCCTCTCGGGCATAGGCTGAGAGCCTGTACATTCGACCGCTCAACACGGTGAAGCCCGTGAGGTCTTGTTCCAGTCTGGGGAGTGAGACATGTGAAGCATCCATCATGGCACGAAGCAGCTCCATCTCTGAAGCTGCTGGTTGCTTCGCTCAAGCGCTTCACCGTCTCACCCTCCAGACTCAGACCCTCACTCTCAGAACGCCACCTATTGAGCAGTGAACTCACTAGGCATTGTCCCCCTGTAACATATTTTGAATATGGGAATATTCATACAGTGTTATTTAATCAGGGAACAATGAGGGTATTTTTTTGGCATTTCGGTGGGCTTTGTGGTAATGCACTGATACTAGGTACAGCACAAATTCAATCCCAATAATATCTTCCCATTGACATATCGGGATTTGAACCCGGGTCCATTGGATTACCAATCCAGTGGCATGACCACTCCACCACACCTCCCAATTTACCCTCGTTTCCCCTCGTTCCTTATAGAGCTTAAGGGGAGATGGAATTTTTCGGGCCCCCTTTCTCCCTCGTGTTAAGCCCCATTTGTTTTGAGATTATAAGACGTTCGGTCCAATAGTTTGGCACTTTCGTTGTCAATTTTATGACCTTTCGTGCCATTTAGGTGTCGATTTTTTCCTGGCGAGCGATAGCTAGCCTGAAATTTTAAGAGGAATCGGCCTTCGGCCGGGACATTTCTCTACCGAAAAATGTACACATTTATCTTGAAGAGGGGGTCTAGAGGGTGTTCTTCTAAGCTTGATGGAGGTCTAGCGAGGAAACTAAAACATCTAGGAACAAATGAATTAATAGACCAAAAAAACTGCCCATCTCCCCTTAACCCTTTCAATTTCCGATTACGCATTTGTTTTCTGGCTCTTAGTAGACGACTTTATTCGGATTAGGAAGGGTGTGTGGAAGTCAGAGGGTTAGTTGAGATACTTTGTACCGTTATAATTCCCTCAGATCCTTCCTAAACTGTATATCATCGTCTGATGATAGTCAGATTCAGATTCAGATTATTGTATTTCCATTAAATATACAATGGCTGTTCATACAATAGTATCATCTTAAACAAATTACATAATACATAGACACTTAGACTATCTCCCCGGAATGAACCGCAGGATCTTTGTAATACTAACCATTCCCTGTGTTCCTAGAGATTCAGATTTAGATTCATATTATTTTCTTCTGTTAATTATGCAACGGCTGTTCATACAATTAATTAATTTTAAACAAATTACATGATGCATAATACATTAACAGTGTCGTACAATTATTACAAAAATAGGCAATGGTATAAATCACATAATACATAATTTAATACAGGCGGACATAATCATGATCCGGTTCGTTGTGCACTGGGAGCTAAGGTGTCTTGAGATCGCCTCGTACCTATACGCAACGAACGTATTATAGTCTGCATGGTTGGTATCTAAAGAGAGAGAGAGAGAGAGAGAGAGAGAGAGAGAGAGAGAGAGAGAGAGAGAAAGATAGTGAGCGTTAGTGATATAAAACTCTGTAGCCTTAGGATTATTATAGAATGTATTTAGAAACTACCATTACGGTGAGAGTAGGAGTGGGAGTGAGTGCGAGTAATTTGGTCGGGGAGGTAAAAGGGGGGTGTGACGACTGGGGAAGGGTGGGTTTTGAGTGAAAGTGAAAGTCGGGAGAGAGAGAGAGAGAGAGAGAGAGAGAGAGAGAGAGAGAGAGAGAGAGTGAGTTAAGAGTTTACAGATAAATGACTCCTACCAGAAATACGTTAAACATAATATATAGAATAGATTAGAAATTAGAAATAGATTGAAGATATATAGAAATATATAGAACGTGATCACTTCTCACTCTATATGATCTTCTAAAATGTGCCTCTTTAGTCTGCCCTTGAATACTGGCAGGCTATGAGTGTCTTTGACTATGTTGGGCAGGGCGTTCCATACCGTAGGCCCCAATACTTGCAGAGAACTTGCCCCACAGTCGGTTCTGGCTCTAGGAACATACAGATCGTTCTGCTACAGTATACATACAGTCAGCATATTGTATAAATGCGTCGTAATCTTCATGGCTTAAACTCTCTCTCTCTCTCTCTCTCTCTCTCTCTCTCTCTCTCTCTCTCTCTCTCTCTCTCTCTCTCTCTCTCTCTCTCTCTATATATATATATATATATATATATATATATATATATATATATATATATATATATATATATATATATCCATCTATACCTATGTACTTATCTATATATTTATCTATCTGTCTATGTATCTATATATCTATCTCCTATGTATGTATCTAGCTATGTACACTTCCCCTCTGGTCTCCTTACATTAAGGGGAGGTTTTTAGTTTGTTTCCTACTCCTCCAGCAATCTTAAAACTTCACCCCCTTGACCCCCTCTCAAGATAAATTTGTACATTTTTCGGTAGAAAAATGTCCCGGCCGAAGGCCGGTTACTCTTAAATTACAGGCTCGCTATCGCTCGCCAGGATAAAATCGACACCTAAATGGCACGAAAGGTCTTAAAATTGACAGAATGGGGCGGAAATTCTTAAAACCACCAAATTAATGGGGCAAACGTCTTAAAATCTCAAAAGCAATGGGGCTAAACATGCGGGAGAAAGGGGTCAAGAAAAAAAGTCCCTCAAGTGGAAATCTCCCCTTAAGCCATTTCCACACCTTCCTTCCCCCTCGTTTCTTACAGCGCATAAACTGGCTCTATCTATCTCTCTAGATATCTATATGTATCTATCTCTATTTACCTACGTACCTCTCCATCTATCTATTTCTCTATATTTATCTATCTCTCTATGTACCTACTTATCTATCCATCCATCCATCCATCTGTACATAATATCTATCTCTGTATGCATCTATCTAGCTGTGTACACTTCCCCTCACCTAGCTTCCCCTCTGGTCTCCTCTACATTAAGTCATTTCCACCCCTTCCTTCCCCCTCGTTTCTTAGGGAGCTTCAGGGGAGATGGGCCGTTTTTCTGGTCACCTTTCTTTCTCATGTTTATCCCCATTAGTTTTGAGATTTTAAGACGTTTGCCCCATTAGTTTGTCGATTTTAAGACCTTTCGCCACATATATTTGTCCATGTTAAGAGTTTTCCTGTTATTTAGGTGTCGATTTTTTCCTGGCGAGCAATAGCGAGCCTGTAATTTGAGAGGAGGCGGCCTTTGGCCGGGAAATTTTTCTATCGAAAAATGTACAAATTTATCTTGAAGGAGGGTTTGGGAATTTGTTTTTGTTTAGCTTGATGGATATCTAGGGAGGAAACTAAATGAATACCGGTAATTAAAAGATCCATAAAAGAATACCGGTAATTAAAAGATCCATAAAAGAATACCGGTAATTAAAAGATCCATAAAAGAATACCGGTAATTAAAAGATCCATAAATGAATACCGGTAATTAAAAGATCCATAAATGAATACCGGTAATTAAAAGATCCATAAATGAATACCGGTAATTAAAAGATCCATAAATGAATACCGGTAATTAAAAGATCCATAAAAGAATACCTGTAATTAAAAGATCCATAAAAGAATACCGGTAATTAAAAGATCCATAAATGAATACCGGTAATTAAAAGATCCATAAAAGAATACCGGTAATTAAAAGATCCATAAAAGAATACCGGTAATTAAAAGATCCATAAATGAATACCGGTAATTAAAAGATCCATAAAAGAATACCGGTAATTAAAAGATCCATAAAAGAATACCGGTAATTAAAAGATCCATAAAAGAATACCGGTAATTAAAAGATCCATAAATGAATACCGGTAATTAAAAGATCCATAAAAGAATACCGGTAATTAAAAGATCCATAAAAGAATACCGGTAATTAAAAGATCCATAAATGAATACCGGTAATTAAAAGATCCATAAATGAATACCGGTAATTAAAAGATCCATAAATGAATACCGGTAATTAAAAGATCCATAAATGAATACCGGTAATTAAAAGATCCATAAAAGAATACCGGTAATTAAAAGATCATAAAAGAATACCGGTAATTAAAAGATCCATAAATGAATACCGGTAATTAAAAGATCCATAAAAGAATACCGGTAATTAAAAGATCCATAAAAGAATACCGGTAATTAAAAGATCCATAAATGAATACCGGTAATTAAAAGATCCATAAATGAATACCGGTAATTAAAAGATCCATAAATGAATACCGGTAATTAAAAGATCCATAAATGAATACCGGTAATTAAAAGATCCATAAAAGAATACCGGTAATTAAAAGATCCAATAATGAATACCGGTAATTAAAAGATCCATAAATTAATACCGGTAATTAAAAGATCCATAAAAGAATACCGGTAATTAAAAGATCCATAAAAGAATACCGGTAATTAAAAGATCCATAAATGAATACCGGTAATTAAAAGATCCATAAAAGAATACCGGTAATTAAAAGATCCATAAATGAATACCGGTAATTAAAAGATCCATACATGAATACCGGTAATTAAAAGATCCATAAATGAATACCGGTATTTAAAAGATCCATAAAAGAATACCGGTAATTAAAAGATCCATAAATGAATACCGGTAATTAAAAGATCCATAAATGAATACCGGTAATTAAAAGATCCATAAATGAATACCGGTAATTAAAAGATCCATAAATGAATACCGGTAATTAAAAGATCCATAAAAGAATACCGGTAATTAAAAGATCCATAAATGAATACCGGTAATTAAAAGATCCATAAAAGAATACCGGTAATTAAAAGATCCATAAATGAGCAATTATATACGGCTCTACTATCCAGCTATCTCTACCTCTTTACCTCTATCAATCATGTTATCTATCTCTACCTACCTATCTATCTGTGTATCTATCTATCTCTGTATGTATGTATCTAGCTGTGTACACTTCCCCTCACCTAGCTTCCTCTCTGGTCTCCTCTACATTAAGTCATTTCCACACCTTCCTTCCACCTCGTTTCTTACAGCGCATAAACTGGCTCTATCTATCTATCTATCTATCTATCTATCTATCTATCTATCTATCTATCTATCTATCTATCTATCTATCTATCTATCCATCCATCCATCCATCTATCTCTACCTCTACCTCTCTATCTATCTATCTAATGTTTACTTCTATATGTCTGTTTGTCTGTTTATCTATCTATCTATTTATTGTGTATTCCCGCTCTCTCTCTCTCTCTCTCTCTCTCTCTCTCTCTCTCTCTCTCTCTCTCTCTCTCTCTCTCTCTCATAACATAACATAAGGTGTTTTATGTAAATGCTCGTAGCATACGCAATAAATTTTCAGATCTAGAGGAAATCGTGTTTACAGAACATTATGATATAATCGGCATTACAGAATCTTGGTTAAATACGGAAGACAGAGACTTTTTAGCCGAATATACGCTTCCTGGTTATACAATGTTTGAGAAAAGTCGGATCAATAGAAATGGAGGAGGAGTTCTGTTTTTTATAAAGGAAAGTCTTAATCCCGTCTTAATGTCAAAACCTCAAATTGCGAATATAGACATATCTTACGTACTATTAAATAATAAACGAGGAACTAAAATAACACTAGCTTTATTATACAGACCCCCATCTCAATCAGTGCAAACTGACAGTGAAATTTATGAACAAATTGCAGAAATAACTAACATACAAGATACCGTAATTCTTGGCGATTTCAACTTACCCGTGACTAAATGGGGCGATATTCTTACTTCACACTCTGGACACGACCTCTATGCTAACTTGCAAGAGAGTTCACTTTTTCAATTTGTACAATCTCCGACCCGTGGTAATAATGTGCTTGACCTTGTACTCGCAACAAAAGAAGAATTAATAGAGAATTTGAATGTTGGTGATGAATTCAGTAACAGCGACCATCGTACGATAACTTTCACTTTAAAGTTTACTAGTAACAAATCAAATAGCAGCATTGAGAAAGTCCCTAATTTCAAGAAAGCAAATTTTCATAAACTTAAATCAAAGTTTAAAGAAACTGACTGGAGCTTTCTGACTAACAATAACGACATAAATACATCTTGGGAGTGTTTCACAACCACTTACCTTAAGGCAGTGCAAGACTGCATACCATTGAAAATACGGCGTCCAGGCCATAATGATAAGCCCAAATGGTGGAATAAAGATATTTCAGACTGTCTGCTTGCTAAAAAATTTGCTAATGATAGATTAAAATGACGAAGAACGGGTGAAATTTGTAGAGCTACGACGCAAAGCCAAAAAGTTAATTAAACAAAGTAAAAAGACCCTGGAGTTACATGTTGCGAATCAAAGTAAAACAAACCCGAAAGAATTCTATAGTTATATCAGAAAGAAAAAAGTAGTTACTTCAACTGTTGGACCGTTAGTCGATGAAAATGGAGAATACACCAAAGACGAAGTACAAATGAGTAATGCCCTCAATACCTTCTTT
The DNA here is from genome assembly GCA_037953745.1 of Lithodes maja. NCBI lineage: Eukaryota > Metazoa > Arthropoda > Malacostraca > Decapoda > Lithodidae > Lithodes > Lithodes maja. Next base: position 32,756 of record JBAKBP010002511.1, on the reverse strand, counting down.
GCATCAGTTTTTACAACCGAAGACCTCAGTGATATCCCTACACCATCGCCGATTCAGATTGATAATTCAGATGTTCTAAGCAATATCACCGTTACAGAGAGAGAAGTATTGAATTGTTTAGATAAACTCAAGGTAAATAAAACGCCTGGACCTGATACAATCTCACCTAGAGTTCTAAAGGAAGCTAAGGATGAGCTCTCCAAACCACTGACATTGCTGTTCAATGAATCCTTGCAGTCTGGGACTATGCCTGATCAGTGGAAGCTAGCCAACGTAACACCGATATTCAAAAAAGGCAGCAAATCCCTACCCAGTAACTATCGTCCAATTAGCTTAACCTCAATTGTATGTAAAATGCTAGAAACGGTCATAAGAGACAGACTCGTAAATCACTTAGAGGCAAATAACTTACTTAAAGATACTCAACACGGCTTTCGTAAAAAACGTTCCTGTTTAACAAACCTCTTAGACTTCTTCCACGATATGCTCAACCTCTACGATGAGAGTAAAGCTGTAGATATTATATACCTTGATTTTCAAAAGGCCTTTGACAAAGTTCCCCACAAACGTTTACTGCTAAAACTAAAAGCGCATGGAATACAAGACGGTGTGTTGAAATGGATAGAAAATTGGCTCAGCGACAGAAAGCAAAGAGTAGTCATAAACGGTAAGGCATCTAAATGGACCAATGTAAGTAGCGGGGTACCCCAGGGACCGGTACTAGGACCAATTCTCTTTCTAATTTACATCAACGACATAGATGAGGGTTTCACCTGTACAATCTCAAAATTTGCTGACGATACAAAAATTGCAAATAGCGTACTCTCAAAAGAACAAGTTGACGATATGCAACACAATCTAGATAAATTGTCATGTTGGGCCCAAATTTGGCAAATGAGTTTCAATGCGGATAAATGTAAAGTACTACAAATCGGATACCTAAATGAGAAAGCAAACTATTCGATGAATGGCACTCAGCTTAAGAATGTAAACAAAGAAACCGATCTGGGAGTAACAATATCGAGTAACCTAAAACCGAGTCAACAATGTTCAGAAGTTGTTAAGAAGGCAAACAAAATAATTGGCTTTATAGGCAGGTCATTTGAGCATAAATCCAAAGAAGTTATCCTAACCCTTTACAATTCCTTAGTCCGCCCTCTTCTGGAATACTGCGTTCAATCCTGGTGCCCTTATTACCAAAAAGATATAAACAAGCTAGAACGAGTTCAACGTAGAGTTACCAAAATGATACCTAGCCTAAAGAACAAACCATACGAAGAGCGTCTTAGAGAATTAAATCTATTTCCTTTAACCCAGCGCAGATTAAGAGGCGACTTAATTCAAGTGTTCAAAATCATCAAAGGCATCGACAATATGAACTGTAGTAAGTACTTCACTATCGACCAATCTAATTACACGCGGGGAAACGGTTGCAAAACTATTGGTAAATCTTTTAACTCACACGAATCTAAGAATTTCTTCTTCAATCGAGTTGTCAACTTGTGGAATAGGCTTCCCCGAGACGTTATAGACTGCAGCACCGTTGATTCATTTAAACTCCGCTTAGACAAATATCTCGCATCAAACCCGCGACTGACTGCGTTTGTAAATGAATAACTTTATTTTATCCCCCCCTCAGTTACTAACCCATCTGTCCCCTACTAACTTCCTAATCCTGCCACGGACATTAGTTCTAGGGCAGTAGTTCCCTTTCCAATGTTCCCTTACCCACTCTAAACCACTGTTTGGACACTTGATCCTCAGTGTTTTGGAGGACAAGCAGCCTAGAAGGGTCACTAGACCTGTTGTTGCTTGATTTCCTTTGTACTCCTTTGTACTCTCTCTGTCTCTCTCTCTCTCTCTCTCTCTCTCTCTCTCTCTCTCTCTCTCTCTCTCTCTCTCTCTCTCTCTCTCTCTCTCTCTCTCTTTTTATTTCTTTCGCTTCTTATATAAACATTTATTATTACCATTATTATTATTATTATTATTATTATTATTATTAGTAGTACGGTAGTAGTATTATCATTGACCTTGTATCGCGTAGGTAATTAGTGTTGTAATTATGCATAAGCTGTTATTTACCCCCCCCCCCCCCCCCCTGCTCGTTATGGCTAAAGGGGGGTCACCGTTTTTTTGTTTTTATCTTTCTCTCCTTTTCTCTCTTTCCCTGGCTTGTATCCATTCGGCCCCATTCAGCCAACTGTTTAAGACGTATCCCCATCCAGGTGTCGATTTCTTCCTGGCGAGCGATAGCGAGCCAGCATTGTATGGAGAAATCCGGCTTCGCTGGAGACATTTTTCTATCGAAAATGTACAAATTTAGCTTGCGGTCAAAACAAAAATATCTATATGCTGGCTCGCTACCGCTCGCCATGAAAATATTGACACCTGGATGGGGGTAAACGTCTTAAAACAGTAGGCTGACTGGGGCCGAATAGATACAAACCAAAGAGAGAGCGGGAGAGAAAAAGATAAAAATCCGGTGACCCCTCTAAGGTAATTACCGTACCTCCAATATTGACGCCTGTATTATGGTTTGGGTTTCTTGTTGGTTTCTCGGTTTTAGCTGCTGTGTTGATTTGTTTCGTTTATATATTAATTTTCTTTATAAATGTCTTGATATGTGTTTTCTGTGTAGTCTTGTGTGTTTTCTGTGTAGTCCTGTGTGTTTGCTGTGTAGTCTTGTGTGTTTTCTGTGTAGTCCTGTGTGTTTTCTGTGTAGTCCTGTGTGTTCTCTGTGTAGTCCTGTGTGTTTGCTGTGTAGTCCTGTGTGTTTTCTGTGTAGTCCTGTGTGTTTTCTGTGTAGTCATGTGTGTTTTATGTGTAGTCTTGTGTGTTTTCTGTGTAGTCCTGTGTGTTTTCTGTGTAGTCCTGTGTGTTTTCTGTAGTCCTGTGTGTTTTCTGTGTAGTCCTATGTGTTTTCTGTGTAGTCCTATGTGTTTTCTGTGTAGTCCTATGTGTTTTCTGTGTAGTCTTGTGTGTTTTCTGTGTAGTCCTGTGTGTTTTCTGTGTAGTCCTGTGTGTTTTCTGTGTAGTCCTGTGTGTTTTCTGTGTAGTCCTGTGTGTTTTCTGTGTAGTCCTGTGTATTTTCTGTGTAGTCCTGTGTGTTTTCTGTGTAGTCTTGTGTGTTTTCTGTGTAGTCCTGTGTGTTTGCTGTGTAGTCCTGTGTGTTTGCTGTGTAGTCCTGTGTGTTTGCTGTGTAGTCCTGTGTGTTTTCTGTGTAGTCCTGTGTGTTTTCTGTGTAGTCCTGTGTGTTTTCTGTGTAGTCCTGTGTGTTTTCTGTGTAGTCCTATGTGTTTTCTGTGTAGTCCTATGTGTTTTCTGTGTAGTCCTATGTGTTTTCTGTGTAGTCTTGTGTGTTTTCTGTGTAGTCCTGTGTGTTTTCTGTGTAGTCCTGTGTGTTTTCTGTGTAGTCCTGTGTGTTTTCTGTGTAGTCCTGTGTGTTTTCTGTGTAGTCCTGTGTGTTTTCTGTGTAGTCCTGTGTATTTTCTGTGTAGTCCTGTGTGTTTTCTGTGTAGTCCTGTGTGTTTTCTGTGTAGTCCTGTGTGTTTTCTGTGTAGTCCTGTGTGTTTTCTGTGTAGTCTTGTGTGTTTTCTGTGTAGTCCTGTGTGTTTGCTGTGTAGTCCTGTGTGTTTGCTGTGTAGTCCTGTGTGTTTGCTGTGTAGTCCTGTGTGTTTGCTGTGTAGTCCTGTGTGTTTGCTGTGTAGTCCTGTGTGTTTGCTGTGTAGTCCTGTGCGTTTGCTGTGTAGTCCTGTGTGTTTTCTCTAATTTCTTTATAATGTTTGTTTATATGTTCGTTTGTTATGTATACTACTTTATGTATTTGTTGTATTTGTTGTATTTGTTGTATTTGATGTATTTGTTGTATTTGTTGTATTTGTTGTATTTGTTGTATTTGTTGTATTTGTTATATTTGTTATATTTCTGTATAATTTGTTTTGTTTATCTATTGTTATATTTGTGTTCATGATATGCCGAATGGTCACGGTGGCCAACTCTCCCGAATATACCGGGGGTGAGTGGGTTCGAAGCCTGGTCAGGATACCTCTCTCTCCCAACCAGAATGAAACCAGATAAATATGAGCATTATTTGATATATTTACACGCTTGACTACCTATCATTCACGTCATTTATTTCTTCATTCGTCTTGCCATAGAATATAATTGCTAACACATACTATATAATGATTAACCCCTTCTGTACCGGCGACGTCTTTTGAAATTTAGTGTAGCTATATTTAGACGATTTTGAGCAGCTTAGGAAGGACTTCTACCCATTAAAAGGTTGCAGACTATCTCAATTGCTCCTCTTAGCTACCTTATATCCTTCCTAAGCTTCATAAAATCGTCTAAATATAGTTGAAATCGAATGGAAAAGACGTCGCCGGTACAGAAGGGGTTAAATACTGTATATAATTGTGTATGTCAACTTAGCATACACATGATTTACTTGTTTTTCAAAGTTCTCGTCATTGTTATATATTGACTCTATTCTCTCTCACCTGCCTACAATGTTTTGATGACTCAGCACTTTCTTTCCACACCTCTCCGCTCATCTGTAAACGTCCTCACTTCCTTGCATGCCGCCCCCCCCCCCCCCGCACACACACACCTTTACTCGGAACACACACACAGCACACACACACACACACACACACACATGGAAATGGAATCAGTTGGAAGAGGATTTTTCATATTTTCATATTTTTAAGGCAAAGTTAGATAATTGTAACTCAGGAAGCGGGACAATACGAGCCTAAAAAGCTCAACTCCTGTATACTACAAATAGGTAAATACAAATAGGTAAATACACACAATTACTCAGAACACACACACACGCACGCACAAAAATGAGGGGGGAAAGAGAGAATACACACACACACACACACACACACACACAGACACAGACACACACACACTTACACGTTCTTGCAACATATCCAATCATCCAACCCACTTACATCTGAACTGACTGCGGGCATTTGAGATCACTCCAGTTGCCTCAAGAATTTCTTCACACATTGACGAATATTTTGTTATACCCTAACCTTGACAGTCACAGCTACCTCCTATTACCATCTTCAGTCCAATAACTCCACTTTCCTTCTATATTTACAGGCTCGCTATCGCTCGCCAGGAAAAAATCAACACCTAAATGGCATGCAAGATCATATTGACATGGGGGCGAAAGGTCTCAAAATCCCAAACTAACGAAAAGAACGCCTTAAAATCTCAAACCTAATATGCATAGCCTACGTGAGTTGCAGTTGGGATGTGTGTACATGCTTAGATTGATATGCAGGATTCGAAGTTGCATAATAAATCGTAGGCAGTGTCCACCATTCTTTAACTGTCTTCGTGGTGCGATGCATAAGGTGTTGATTTTCGGTGTGAGCATCCTGGATTCGAATCCACGGACTGCCACATGTGTTTGTAAATTTCATTAATCGATTTTAGGAGTATAGTTGGTTGTTGGAAGGAACATAATAAATGGTGAACATGAGGGAGAAGGGGGTCCAGAAAAAAGCAACGACTTCCCCCTTAAGGTAAACTCGTTGACAACCAATACATGAACATTATCATCAGTGTGTGTGTTTCTAAGCTGACGTCATCCAGGCTTAACAATAATCCTTTAAGGGGAGATGGGTCTTTTTGGGGTCTCCCTTCTTCCTCGTGTTTAATCCCATTTTTTTTGACGTTCGACTCATTAGTTTGGCGATTTTATGATTTTACACCCCATTTATTTGTCAATATTAAGACCTTTCGTGCTATTTAGGTGGGGTTTTTTTTTTCCTGGCGAACGATAGTGAGCCTGTAATTTTTTGAAGAATCTGCCTTCGGCCGGGACATTTTCTACCAAAAAATGTACAAATTCATCTAGAAGGGGGTTCTAATGGATGGTGGGGTTTTTCCAGTACCAGCGAAGTCTTTTGTATTTTATTCTAGTTATATTTAGACGATTTTATGTAACTTAGGAAGGGTATATGGTTGCTAGAATTATTAATTGAGATAGTCTGTAGCATTTTAATTGGTAGGCGTCCTTCCTAAGCTGAACAAAATCGTCTTGTAGTTGCCAGAATATAATGAAAAGTACATCATCGGTGCAGAAGGGGTTAACCCTTTCTGTACCAGCGACGTCTTTTTTATTTTATTCTAGCTATATTTAGACGATTGTGTGCCGTTTTTGAATTAGCTATGGTACTAAAAATGGTTGAATGAGATAGTTCGAAGCCTGTTAAATGCTGGAGGTCCTTGTTAAACTGAATAAAGGCGTCTAACAGTGGCCAGAATAAATTTAAAAGGACGTCACCGGTATTGAACGGGTTAATAATAATCCTTTTAATTAACTGATGATGTTTTATCAACTTTGATCTGGTGTTATTTGGCAATTTTATTCAGTTTAGGAATAATTTGTGGGAGTTAGAGGGCTAATTATTATGATAGTGTTAACCCCTTTGATTCCCAGAGATCCTTCCTAAGCTGCATATAATTTGTGGGAGTTAGAGGGCTAATTATTATGATAGTGTTAACCCCTTTGATTCCCAGAGATCCTTCCTAAGCTGCATATAATTTGTGGGAGTTAGAGGGCTAATTATTATGATAGTGTTAACCCCTTTGATTCCCAGAGATCCTTCCTAAGCTGCATATAATTTGTGGGAGTTAGAGGGCTAATTATTATGATAGTGTTAACCCCTTTGATTCCCAGAGATCCTTCCTAAGCTGCATATAATTTGTGGGAGTTAGAGGGCTAATTATTATGATAGTGTTAACCCCTTTGATTCCCAGAGATCCTTCCTAAGCTGCATATAATTTGTGGGAGTTAGAGGGCTAATTATTATGATAGTGTTAACCCCTTTGATTCCCAGAGATCCTTCCTAAGCTGCATATAATTTGTGGGAGTTAGAGGGCTAATTATTATGATAGTGTTAACCCCTTTGATTCCCAGAGATCCTTCCTAAGCTGCATATAATTTGTGGGAGTTAGAGGGCTAATTATTATGATAGTGTTAACCCCTTTGATTCCCAGAGATCCTTCCTAAGCTGCATATAATTTGTGGGAGTTAGAGGGCTAATTATTATGATAGTGTTAACCCCTTTGATTCCCAGAGATCCTTCCTAAGCTGCATATAATTTGTGGGAGTTAGAGGGCTAATTATTATGATAGTGTTAACCCCTTTGATTCCCAGAGATCCTTCCTAAGCTGCATATAATTTGTGGGAGTTAGAGGGCTAATTATTATGATAGTGTTAACCCCTTTGATTCCCAGAGATCCTTCCTAAGCTGCATATAATTTGTGGGAGTTAGAGGGCTAATTATTATGATAGTGTTAACCCCTTTGATTCCCAGAGATCCTTCCTAAGCTGCATATAATTTGTGGGAGTTAGAGGGCTAATTATTATGATAGTGTTAACCCCTTTGATTCCCAGAGATCCTTCCTAAGCTGCATATAATTTGTGGGAGTTAGAGGGCTAATTATTATGATAGTGTTAACCCCTTTGATTCCCAGAGATCCTTCCTAAGCTGCATATAATTTGTGGGAGTTAGAGGGCTAATTATTATGATAGTGTTACTTTGATTCCCAGAGATCCTTCCTAAGCTGCATATAATTTGTGGGAGTTAGAGGGCTAATTATTATGATAGTGTTAACCCCTTTGATTCCCAGAGATCCTTCCTAAGCTGCATATAATTTGTGGGAGTTAGAGGGCTAATTATTATGATAGTGTTAACCCCTTTGATTCCCAGAGATCCTTCCTAAGCTGCATATAATTTGTGGGAGTTAGAGGGCTAATTATTATGATAGTGTTAACCCCTTTGATTCCCAGAGATCCTTCCTAAGCTGCATATAATTTGTGGGAGTTAGAGGGCTAATTATTATGATAGTGTTAACCCCTTTGATTCCCAGAGATCCTTCCTAAGCTGCATATAATTTGTGGGAGTTAGAGGGCTAATTATTATGATAGTGTTAACCCCTTTGATTCCCAGAGATCCTTCCTAAGCTGCATATAATTTGTGGGAGTTAGAGGGCTAATTATTATGATAGTGTTAACCCCTTTGATTCCCAGAGATCCTTCCTAAGCTGCATATAATTTGTGGGAGTTAGAGGGCTAATTATTATGATAGTGTTAACCCCTTTGATTCCCAGAGATCCTTCCTAAGCTGCATATAATTTGTGGGAGTTAGAGGGCTAATTATTATGATAGTGTTTACCCCTTTGATTCCCAGAGATCCTTCCTAAGCTGCATATAATTTGTGGGAGTTAGAGGGCTAATTATTATGATAGTGTTTACCCCTTTGATTCCCAGAGATCCTTCCTAAGCTGCATATAATTTGTGGGAGTTAGAGGGCTAATTATTATGGTAGTGTTTACCCCTTTGATTCCCAGAGATCCTTCCTAAGCTGCATATAATTTGTGGGAGTTAAGAGGGCTAATTATTATGATAGTGTTAACCCCTTTGATTCCCAGAGATCCTTCCTAAGCTGCATATAATTTGTGGGAGTTAGAGGGCTAATTATTATGATAGTGTTTACCCCTTTGATTCCCAGAGATCCTTCCTAAGCTGCATATAATTTGTGGGAGTTAGAGGGCTAATTATTATGATAGTGTTAACCCCTTTGATTCCCAGAGATCCTTCCTAAGCTGCATATAATTTGTGGGAGTTAGAGGGCTAATTATTATGATAGTGTTAACCCCTTTGATTCCCAGAGATCCTTCCTAAGCTGCATATAATTTGTGGGAGTTAGAGGGCTAATTATTATGATAGTGTTAACCCCTTTGATTCCCAGAGATCCTTCCTAAGCTGCATATAATTTGTGGGAGTTAGAGGGCTAATTATTATGATAGTGTTAACCCCTTTGATTCCCAGAGATCCTTCCTAAGCTGCATATAATTTGTGGGAGTTAGAGGGCTAATTATTATGATGGTGTTAACCCCTTTGATTCCCAGAGATCCTTCCTAAGCTGCATATAATTTGTGGGAGTTAGAGGGCTAATTATTATGATAGTGTTAACCCCTTTGATTCCCAGAGATCCTTCCTAAGCTGCATATAATTTGTGGGAGTTAGAGGGCTAATTATTATGATAGTGTTAACCCCTTTGATTCCCAGAGATCCTTCCTAAGCTGCATATAATTTGTGGGAGTTAGAGGGCTAATTATTATGATAGTGTTAACCCCTTTGATTCCCAGAGATCCTTCCTAAGCTGCATATAATTTGTGGGAGTTAGAGGGCTAATTATTATGATAGTGTTAACCCCTTTGATTCCCAGAGATCCTTCCTAAGCTGCATATAATTTGTGGGAGTTAGAGGGCTAATTATAATGATAGTGTTAACCCCTTTGATTCCCAGAGATCCTTCCTAAGCTGCATATAATTTGTGGGAGTTAGAGGGCTAATTATTATGATAGTGTTAACCCCTTTGATTCCCAGAGATCCTTCCTAAGCTGCATATAATTTGTGGGAGTTAGAGGGCTAATTATTATGATAGTGTTAACCCCTTTGATTCCCAGAGATCCTTCCTAAGCTGCATATAATTTGTGGGAGTTAGAGGGCTAATTATTATGATAGTGTTTACCCCTTTGATTCCCAGAGATCCTTCCTAAGCTGCATATAATTTGTGGGAGTTAGAGGGCTAATTATTATGATAGTGTTTACCCCTTTGATTCCCAGAGATCCTTCCTAAGCTGCATATAATTTGTGGGAGTTAGAGGGCTAATTATTATGATAGTGTTTACCCCTTTGATTCCCAGAGATCCTTCCTAAGCTGCATATAATTTGTGGGAGTTAGAGGGCTAATTATTATGATAGTGTTAACCCCTTTGATTCCCAGAGATCCTTCCTAAGCTGCATATAATTTGTGGGAGTTAGAGGGCTAATTATTATGATAGTGTTTACCCCTTTGATTCCCAGAGATCCTTCCTAAGCTGCATATAATTTGTGGGAGTTAGAGGGCTAATTATTATGATAGTGTTTACCCCTTTGATTCCCAGAGATCCTTCCTAAGCTGCATATAATTTGTGGGAGTTAGAGCTAATTATTATGATAGTGTTTACCTCTTTGATTCCCAGAGATCCTTCCTAAGCTGCATACAATTTGTGGGAGTTAGAGCTAATTATTATGATAGTGTTTACCCCTTTGATTCCCAGAGATCCTTCCTAAGCTGCATACAATTTGTGGGAGTTAGAGCTAATTATTATGATAGTGTTTACCCCTTTGATTCCCAGAGATCCTTCCTAAGCTGCATATAATTTGTGGGAGTTAGAGGGCTAATTATTATGATAGTGTTTACCCCTTTGATTCCCAGAGATCCTTCCTAAGCTGCATACAATTTGTGGGAGTTAGAGCTAATTATTATGATAGTGTTTACCCCTTTGATTCCCAGAGATCCTTCCTAAGCTGCATACAATTTGTGGGAGTTAGAGCTAATTATTATGATAGTGTTTACCCCTTTGATTCCCAGAGATCCTTCCTAAGCTGCATATAATTTGTGGGAGTTAGAGGGCTAATTATTATGATAGTGTTTACCCCTTTGATTCCCAGAGATCCTTCCTAAGCTGCATACAATTTGTGGGAGTTAGAGCTAATTATTATGATAGTGTTTACCCCTTTGATTCCCAGAGATCCTTCCTAAGCTGCATATAATTTGTGGGAGTTAGAGGGCTAATTATTATGATAGTGTTTACCCCTTTGATTCCCATAGATCCTTCCTAAGCTGCATATAATTTGTGGGAGTTAGAGCTAATTATTATGATAGTGTTTACCCCTTTGATTCCCAGAGATCCTTCCTAAGCTGCATATAATTTGTGGGAGTTAGAGGGCTAATTATTATGATAGTGTTTACCCCTTTGATTCCCAGAGATCCTTCCTAAGCTGCATACAATTTGTGGGAGTTAGAGGGCTAATTATTATGGTAGTGTTTACCCCTTTGATTCCCAGAGATCCTTCCTAAACTGCATACAATTTTGACCGGAATAAAATGCGAAATAGCTTCATAGGCACTGAAATGGTTTAGTATGGTCAAACTCCAAGGTGAACTCCGAAACAACTAAAGATCCTTACTAAGCCGAATAAAGGAGTCTGATGATTTTGGTGATCAGTAGACGATTTTATACAATTTAGGAAGGATATCTAGGAATTAAAGGGGTAAATACTATCTCCATTAACTCTTTAGCTCTCACAAGATCACCCTAAGGTGTATAAAATTCGTCTAATGATAGCCAAAACAAACTGTCAAAACGCGTCATGATCCTCAAAGGGTTAATTATTCTTAAACTTGAAGGCGAAATCATAAACAACTTTCAAGGTGAACTCGTAAACCACCCTTGCGTAACTCTACCCAGGGTTTGTTTATTAGCTGACGCAATCCGCAATTATTTATCCTCTCATTAATTAACGATGTTTTATTCACTTTATTCTGGTGTCATTTTTAGACGATTTTATTCAGTTTAGGAAGAATTTGTGGTGGTTAGAGGGTTAAGGCGAGATGGGTCGTTTTTCTGGTCCCCATTCTTCCTCATGTTTAACCCAATTAGTGTTCAGATTTTAATACGTTCGCCCCATTAGTTTTTCCCATTTATATATCAATATTAAGACTTCGTGTCATTTACTGTTAATTATTTTCTGGCGAGCGATAGCGAGCCTGTAATTAATTTGGGACCGGCCGGGACATTTGTCTACCGAAAAAATGTACAAATATATCTAGAATGGGGATCTTACTGATGTTTTTTTAAAGTTTGATGTAGGTCGAGGGAGGAAACTAAAGAAATAATAATAAATGAACAAAATCGACCCAAAAAACAAGCCTTTTTCCCTTTAATCCTGTCATTAATCAAGGGTGCTTTATTATCTTTAGTCTGGTGGCATGAAACGATTGTATTCAGCTTAGGAAGAATATGCGGGAGGTTAGAGAGTTAATTGTAATAGTGTTTACCTTTTTGGTTCCCAGATATTCTCGTCACCAATCCTTGCATAATAACTCTCCCGGTGTTTTGTTTCCTTATCAGCTTATACGGTAGCCCGCTCACGTAAGCCGCCATCCTTCATTTATCAACTTAAGGGAGCCCAGACGGTATTGTGCAACATAATTTACTGGTTTGGCTCAATGGTCTAAGGAGGTTTAGTTTGCTCTTTAATCCTCCATCAAACTTAAAGAAACAGAAAGACATTTTTCGGTAGAAAAATCAGAAAGACATTTTTCGGTAGAAAAATGTCCCGGCCGAAGGCCGATTCCTCTTCAAATTCAGGCTCGCTATCGCTCGCCAGGAAAAAAATCGACCCCTACATGGCACGAAAGGTGTTAATATTGGCCAAGAAATAGGGCAAAAGGTCTGAATATCGCCAAAATAATGGGGCGAATGTCTTGAAATCTCATAAGTAATAGGGCTAAACATGAGGGAGGAGGAGGACTCGAAAAACCAACTGCCTTCCCTTAATTAGCCTTCTCAATCTACGTAATAGGCCAGCTTGGAGGTGGGCATTATATAATATAGTCTGAGCGCTATTGAATCACCTCGAATTGGGCAGAGAAATGGCGTTTGATAAATGACCTGAAATGATGATGATAATATTGATATTGATGTTAGTATTAATCACTTGTATAACCGTACTTATAAATAATACGTCTGTAACTAGGATATAAATAACATGTTATAATTATCATATGTTTATTGGTACTTAAAGGATCATCGGAAAACCAAGAACATTTTACATTTTAGTTTAATGGTAATAAAGGCTGCAATAGTCTTGTTGAGAGAGAGAGAGAGAGAGAGAGAGAGAGAGTGAGTATGAATAACAATAATAATAATAATAATAATAAAGTTTATTTCCACCGACAGTGGTTGTTGTTGTTGTTGTTCCCCATGCTGCCTGGCCGAACAGCCCCAAGGCCCAGAGCAAGGCCAAGGCCATAACCGAGCGCCCCCACAGAACCCTACCCACCGACCACAATAAAGCCTGGGTGACCTAAGCCACTCCATGGCGGGGAGCTGAGGAGGGTGCGGAAACGCCCGGGAAACCAAAGCCCCACCCAGGGCCCTGTGCCCCTCAGCAATTATGAAGAGAAAGTTGAGGGGCAAAGGAAAGATGTGACGCTTTGGCCTCCAATCTTGGTAGATTAGGAGGTCAATCCACGCAAGAGACGCCGTCACTTGAGATCTAGAAAATATATAAGTAAAAGGAACAGTCAGAGTAAGCTATGGGTATGGCAGAGATCGCTCAGTTCTCACTCTGATAGACCAGCCCATCACCACTCCCTCAGTGGTTATTCTTCTTACATAGTATTTACAAATATAATTATATACAGTTGTGGTTTAGTGTTTTCAAAGTAGATACAATATACAGTAGGAACTGATACATAATTTAGTGTTACATACAGTAGACAATTTTACAATTCATTAATACGTGTTGTTATTGTGTATTCAGACCAGGTGTGACGGACCACAATTCCTAAGCTGTAATTACAAAAACACGCTATATTGGGATGAGAGAATGTATGAATATTTGTGTTTCTCTCTCTCTCTCTCTCTCTCTCTCTCTCTCTCTCTCTCTCTCTCTCTCTCTCTCTCTCTCTCTCTCTCTCTCTCTCTCTCTCTTTGTACGCATAAACAAACCCTCTTCTTGTATTTTATATATCAAAGTCTAGCCAATAGCATTTCAGATACTTGTCACCATAATAGGCCTCTGACACTCTTGCCAGGGATATTACTAACTCCATTATTATTATTATTGTGTCGACCACTGTATAAACTAATATACAGGCTTTAGCCTAACTGTGTCATACTGCTAACATAATTTTATTTTTATTTTCAGGCATAAAATTGTGTTCTATTGCTAACATATTCTTTTTGTGATCAACATATTCTTTTTGTGATTTACAGGCATTAATTGTACCATATTGCTAACCAATATTTTTTGTTACTGTACTGTATACTGCTTTCCAGTGTTCTCACTAGGCTAAATTAACCCTCTCCCCTTTTTTTCTCCCAGTAAATTTTGTAACAAATTACTAGTCCATTTACAATTTCCAGGCTTTAACTGTGTCATACTGCTAACATCAATTTTTTTTTTCAGGCATAAATTGTGTTCTATTGCTAACATATTTTTTGTGATTTACAGCCATAATATTCTTTTTGTGATTAACATATTATTTTTGTGATTTACAGGCATTAATTGTACCATATTGCTAACAAATATTTTTTGTTACTGTACTGTATACTGTTTTCCAGTTTTTTCACTAGGCTACATTAACCCTCTCCCACTTTTTTTTCCAGTAAATTTTGTAACAAATTTCTAGTCCATTTGTGATTTTCAGGCTTTAACTGTGTCATACTGCTAACATAATTTTTTTTTTCCAGGCATAAATTGTGTTCTATTGCTAACATATTTTTTGTGATTTACAGGCATATTAATTTTATCATATTGCTAACAATTTTTTTTGTGATTTTCAGGAATTAATTGTATCACATTGCTAACATACATTTTTTGTGATTTTCAGGCTTTAATTGTACCATTTTGCTAACATAAATTTGTGTGATTTTCAGGCATATTGTGATTATATCGTCATGGCGCCGCAACGAACCTGCACGAGTTGTTCCGGTAAATTTGGCCCTACCATGTTTGTTGATACTGATGTCCAAATTTGTAGATTTTGCCAGCTCCGAGAGAAGATTGCGGATGAATTGAATGCAGCTCACCGCAAGATCGATGCCCTGACTACGAAGCTTGAATCCCTTCAAGAATTTGCCACACTCAACGTAGGAGTGCCCTCGGCCCAAGAAACCACTACTATGTCAACCGCCATTCCAGTGCATACAGTACCGGTACCCACACCAGCAGCTACCTTAGATGTTGCAGATAATAATAATGACTCTACTCTCACTCCCCCCCAGGACAACTTTCAGTTAGTGAGAAACAATGTCCATCCCAGTACCAGTACCAGGAAGGTCATCCCGACAACATGCCAAAACCGCTTCAAAATTCTGGCTATTGACGAGGAAGAGGAAACGGAAGAAGTTCGGCTTGTGGGCGACTCCATGGTCCGTGGCCAACTAACCGAGTTCTGCGCCAGGGCACCCAGGACCAGAAAGCGATTCTGTATCCCAGGTGGCGGCGTGGACGACATTGTTGCGGCTCTGGAAGAGGTTTCCAGGCTCGCCCCCGCAAGCACTACGTACATCATCCACGTTGGATCTAACGATGTCCAACGGACGCGGTCAGAGGAACTACTTTGCAAGTACCGGCGGCTGATCAGGTCCTTCAAGGAAAAATCTAATAGAATCTTAATTTCAGGAATTGTTCCCCGGATTGATGTAGAAAACCGATTCTACAACATAGCTACCAGTACAAATCGCCGACTAGCCAAACTCTGCAGGGAGGAGGACATCGGCTTTGTCGACACGTGGGATAATTTTTACTATGATAAATCTTTGTTTTCAGGAGATGGTGTACATCTCAATGAAGTAGGAGCTGCACGTCTTGGTCGTCTGCTGAACGATGCAGTCAAGGATTTCCGTTCAAAAAACGGGGTCAACCAGACCCAAGACAGGGTAGTGTAAGTCAAATACGAACTGAAAATTCAGACAATGCACAATCAGTAACATCCAACTCTAATACTCTTAAGGTGTTTATGTAAATGCTCGTAGCATACGCAATAAATTTTCAGATCTAGAGGAAATCGTGTTTACAGAACATTATGATATAATCGGCATTACAGAATCTTGGTTAAATACAGAAGACAGAGACTTTTTAGCCGAATATACGCTTCCTGGTTATACAATGTTTGAGAAAAGTCGGATCAATAGAAATGGAGGAGGAGTTCTGTTTTTTATAAAGGAAAGTCTTAATCCCGTCTTAATGTCAAAACCTCAAATTGCGAATATAGACATATCTTACGTACTATTAAATAATAAACGAGGAACTAAAATAACACTAGCTTTATTATACAGATCCCCATCTCAATCAGTGCAAACTGACAGTGAAATTTATGAACAAATTGCAGAAATAACTAACATACAAGATACCGTAATTCTTGGCGATTTCAACTTACCCGTGACTAAATGGGGCGATATTCTTACTTCACACTCTGGACACGACCTCTATGCTAACTTGCAAGAGAGTTCACTTTTTCAATTTGTACAATCTCCGACCCGTGGTAATAATGTGCTTGACCTTGTACTCGCAACAAAAGAAGAATTAATAGAGAATTTGAATGTTGGTGATGAATTCAGTAACAGCGACCATCGTACGATAACTTTCACTTTAAAGTTTACTAGTAACAAATCAAATAGCAGCATTGAGAAAGTCCCTAATTTCAAGAAAGCAAATTTTCATAAACTTAAATCAAAACTTAAAGAAACTGACTGGAGCTTTCTGACTAACAATAACGGCATAAATACATCTTGGGAGTGTTTCACAACCACTTACCTTAAGGCAGTGCAAGACTGCATACCATCGAAAATACGGCGTCCAGGCCAAAATGCTAAGCCCAAATGGTGGAATAAAGATATTTCAGACTGTCTGCTTGCTAAAAAATTTGCTAATGATAGATTAAAATCCTCACAAAATGACGAAGAACGGGTGAAATTTGTAGAGCTACGACGCAAAGCCAAAAAGTTAATTAAGCAAAGTAAAAAGACCCTGGAGTTACATGTTGCGAATCAAAGTAAAACAAACCCGAAAGAATTCTATAGTTATATCAGAAAGAAAAAAGTAGTTACTTCAACTGTTGGACCGTTAGTCGATGAAAATGGAGAATACACCAAAGACGAAGTACAAATGAGTAATGCCCTCAATACCTTCTTTGCATCAGTTTTTACAACCGAAGACCTCGGTGATATCCCTACACCATCGCCGATTCAGATTGATAATTCAGATGTTCTAAGCAATATCACCGTTACAGAGAGAGAAGTATTGAATTGTTTAGATAAACTCAAGGTAAATAAAACGCCTGGACCTGATACAATCTCACCTAGAGTTCTAAAGGAAGCTAAGGATGAGCTCTCCAAACCACTGACATTGCTATTCAATGAATCCTTGCAGTCTGGGACTATGCCTGATCAGTGGAAGCTAGCCAACGTAACACCGATATTCAAAAAAGGCAGCAAATCCCTACCCAGTAACTATCGTCCAATTAGCTTAACCTCAATTGTATGTAAAATGCTAGAAACGGTCATAAGAGACAGACTCGTAAATCACTTAGAGGCAAATAACTTACTTAAAGATACTCAACACGGCTTTCGTAAAAAACGTTCCTGTTTAACAAACCTCTTAGACTTCTTCCACGATATCTTCAACCTCTACGATGAGAGTAAAGCTGTAGATATTATATACCTTGATTTTCAAAAGGCCTTTGACAAAGTTCCCCACAAACGATTACTGCTAAAACTAAAAGCGCATGGAATACAAGACGGTGTGTTGAAATGGATAGAAAATTGGCTCAGCGACAGAAAGCAAAGAGTAGTCATAAACGGTAAGGCATCTAAATGGACCAATGTAAGTAGTGGGGTACCCCAGGGATCGGTACTAGGACCAATTCTCTTTCTAATTTACATCAACGACATAGATGAGGGTGTCACCTGTACAGTCTCGAAATTTGCTGACGATACAAAAATTGCAAATAGCGTACTCTCAAAAGAACAAGTTGACGATATGCAACACAATCTAGATAAATTGTCATGTTGGGCCCAAATTTGGCAAATGAGTTTCAATGCGGATAAATGTAAAGTACTACATATCGGATACCTAAATGAGAAAGCAAACTATTCGATGAATGGCACTCAGCTTAAGAATGTAAACAAAGAAACCGATCTGGGAGTAACAATATCGAGTAACCTAAAACCGAGTCAACAATGTTCAGAAGTTGTTAAGAAGGCAAACAAAATAATTGGCTTTATAGGCAGGTCATTTGAGCATAAATCCAAAGATGTTATCCTAACCCTTTACAATTCCTTAGTCCGCCCTCTTCTGGAATACTGCGTTCAATCCTGGTGCCCTTATTACCAAAAAGATATAAACAAGCTAGAACAAGTTCAACGTAGAGTTACCAAAATGATACCTAGCCTAAAGAACAAACCATACGAAGAGCGTCTTAGAGAATTAAATCTATTTCCTTTAACCCAGCGCAGATTAAGAGGTGACTTAATTCAAGTGTTCAAAATCATCAAAGGCATCGACAATATGAACTGTAGTAAGTACTTCACTATCGACCAATCTAATTACACGCGGGGAAACGGTTGCAAAATTATTGGTGAATCTTTTAACTCACACGAATCTAAGAATTTCTTCTTCAATCGAGTTGTCAACTTGTGGAATGGGCTTCCCCGAGACGTCATAGACTGCAGCACCGTTGATTCATTTAAACTCCGCTTAGACAAATATCTCGCATCAAACCCGCGACTGACTGCGTTTGTAAATGAATAACTTTATTGTATACCCCCCTCAGTTACTAACCCATCTGTCCCCTACTAACTTCCTAATCCTGCCACGGACATTAGTTCTAGGGCAGTAGTTCCCTTTCCAATGTTCCCTTACCCACTCTAAACCACTGTTTGGACACTTGATCCTCAGTGTTTTGGAGGACAAGCAGCCTAGAAGGGTCACTAGACCTGTTGTTGCTTGATTTCCTTTGTACTCCTTTGTACTCCCTCCCCCTCCCCCTCCCCCCCCTCTCTCTCTCCCCCCCACCTCTCTCTCTCTCTCTCTCTCTCTCTCTCTCTCTCTCTCTCGTAGTCGTATTTTCCCTACGCTACAAATTCATGATACAGTAGGGTTTCAGAAAAAAGTCTTTGATATGCTGTGCGTGACTGGTTTGGTGTGTGTGTGTGTGTGTGTGTGTGTAAATAGGAGACGTGTAGAAGTGTATGTGTATCATAAATATGGAAGGCTTGTGTTGTATATACATAAATGTACGTGTGTGTGTGTGTGTGTGTGTGTATTATGCATAGGTATGTGTATGTATGTATGCAAGTAGGCTATGTGTGTGTGATAATGCGTGTATGTGTATGTGTTTCTTAGGTCTCCATAAGTAGCTGTGTGCGTGCGTGTGTGTATTATTTTTTTGTATGCTTGTGTTTTTGTGTGTACATCCGTGCTTGAGTGTGTGCGTATGTGCGTGTATGTAACAATGGAAGTGAAGACAATAGGTGGTTATGGCTTAATAAGGATGTGTTATGTAGTCCTTTAGGCTGTGTGTGTTTGTGTATCTCTCTTTCTCTATCTCTCTCTGTATGTGTGTGTGTGTCCATCAAAGGTACGTGCACCTCTTTCGTATTAACACACACCTAATACGGAACGGGTACACTGTTGTTATAGACTTCTTGATTAAGGGTCTATGACAGAGAGTTACAAGGAATAGTTAGTATCTCAGAGACCTTGCTGTCCATTCCGAGGAGATACTCGAAGTGGAAGGCGAGAGAGACTGTTTAGTGCACTACACTCTTTACAGAGTGTGCAAAAAACTATCTACTCTCTTTTTGAACTGCTCTACTGAAGAACTATTTGCAACTTCGGAGGGAAGTTTGTTCCAGGTAGAACAGATCTTATATGTGAAAACGTTTCCACAGATACTATTGCTAAACCTTTTCAATTCTAATTTCCAGCCATAGTTGCGTGTTGTATTCATATTGAGGCTAAACATTTTGCTATAATTCACATTGTCAAACTCATTAAGTATTTTAAAACCTTCAATGAGCTGACCTCGTAGTCTGCGTGTCTCCAACAGGAAGAGATCAATAGCTCTCAACCGGTCCTCATAGCTCATTCTTCTAAACGACGGAATAAGCTTTGTAGCCCTAGCTTGTACTCTTTCCAGTCGCTCTATATCTTTCATGAGTGCTGGAGACCAGAATTGAACAGCATACTCCAGGAGAGACCCTATCAGAGCGTTGTAAAGTGTGAGGACTATTTCCTTATTTCTATACTTAAATTGCCTCTTAATATAGCCCAACTATTTCTGAGCTTTCTTCTCTACTTCAATGCACTACTTGGAAAACTTTAGGTCACTGCTAATCAGAACACCCAAATCCTTTTCCAAGTCAGTCACTTCCAGAGGCATTCCAAATAGTGAATATCCTGAATTGGGGTTTGCTTGGCCGATATGCATCGCCTTGTACTTTTCCAAGTTTAGACGCATCTGCCATGTCCCCGACCATTCACCCAATCTGTTGATGTCCATCCTGAGCTGTTCAGCACCTTTGGGGTCTTTCACATTCATTCCAAGCTGTATTTCATCTGCAAACTTGGAGATCACACTTAACAGACCAATATCGATGTCATTGACATACAGTATATGATAAACAGTAGTGGGCCAAGGACAGATCCCTGTGGAACTTCAGAAGTGACTGAAGTCCATTCAGAAGAAACACCATTGATTACCATTCGTTGTTGTCTACCTGTTAGCCAACTGTCTATCCAATTTGTGACCTCTGTAATGATACCTAGCGCACTCACTTTTGACATTAGCCTGCAATGAGGCACTTTGTCAAAAGCGTTTTGAAAATCTAAGTAAAGGATGTCTATGGCTCTACTTTTGTAATACTCACTCAGCATTTCATGGACAAATTCCAGCAAATTGGTAAGACATGATCGGTGTCGCCTGAATCCATGTTGGGAATCTGTAATTAAATTGTGGATTTCTAGGTCGTCAACTATCTTGTCTACTAGTATCCCTTCTAAGAGTTTTGTTATGATAGAAGTCAAGCTAATTGGCCGATAATTTTTGGGACACTCATGATCCCCTCTCTCAAAGATTGGGGTCACATTGGCCAGTTTCCAGTCTTCAGGGACTTCTCCATTTTCTAGTGATTTATTGAAGATGTCTGCTAAGAAAGGTGCGACTTAATCTCGCACTTCACGTAGAACTCGAGGAAGAAAGCCATCTGGGCCGTATGATTTGAACCTATTTAACTTACCTATTCTTTATGTTACATCCTCTGGGGTACATCTAATTCTGCTAAGAACTTCACCTTCATGCACTAGTTCTGGACTTGGCATGTCACTGGTATTTTCCCTTGTGAATACTGAGGCAAAATAGTCGTTTAGGGGTTTAGCTATATCAGTGTCAGAACTTTGAAGTTGGCCTGTTGCATCCTTTAGAGGTCCAATGCTACTTTTGAATGGCTTCCTGCTGTTCACATAGCTGAAGAACTCTTTAGGACTCTTTGCAGAGGGCTGCAACCCTGAGTTCTTCATTCCGCTTTGCTTCCTTTAACCGTCTTGGTGGTGTAATGGTTAAGGTGTCTAAAAATCTGTGTGTGATAACCCGGGTTTGAATCCTGGTGGATCACATAATTATATGCTTTCATTAATTTTATTGGAGGTGTTTGGTGTTATGGTGAAATTAATAAAAAAATAGATTATAAGAGATTTCACTTTACTACACATATTTTTGAAGGAATCTAAATCACTTTGGTCTTGATTTATTTTGGCCTTTCTGTATGCAACCTTTTTCTTTCTAATTGCTGAAGCTATGTCACTTGTGAACCATTTGTGTTGGTTTGAGCCTGATTTGGTAAGTTTAGTAGGAACGAATGCAGCTTGTCGAGTCATAAACTGCTCTGTGAGAGAAAGAGAGAGCCTAGTGGTACTCATCACACGCGTAGTTCCAGAGATAGTGAGAAAGTTTATGAGTAGGTGACTATGAGAGAGAGAGAGACAGACAGACAGACAGACAGACAGACAGACAGACAGACAGACAGACAGACAGAGAGAGAGAGAGAGAGAGAGGGAGGGGGGGGGGGGGGCACATAGTACCATAAAGTGTCCTTCACAGTAGGAACTCCCCCATCAGGAATCCCCATAATCTTTCACCATTTTTCCCACTTCGCTATTTTGGTCTCTCTTGGCTTCGTTACTTTTGTTTTTATCTTCAGGTTCTTTTTTTAACCGGTATTCCCCGATATAGCAATATTTTTCTATTCCTATTGTGCTTCTTTTATTAAAGGTTAGAGGGTGCAAGTTCTGTATGTGGTATTCTGGGTTCGAATCCTGAAAGGATCGCATGCTTTCATTAATTTAATTTTGAGGTTATTAGTTTTAAGTACGATGTTAAAAATTAATTATACATTATTTCTTTGATTCTTAGTTTAGTTCTTATGTTTATTTTGTATTATTATATATATATACCGGTATATATATATATATATATATATATATATATATATATATATATATATATATATATATATCGGTACATGCCGTTTTGCCCAAAATCAAAACGGCATACCCAACTCTGCGATGGGTCACCATCATCACTACTAGTCACTATCACCATTACTATCATCAGCACTACTACTATTACAGTCATCACTAATACTCTTACCATCATCACTACTCTCATCATCACTATTACTAGTACTGTCACCATCATATCTAGTACTGTAATCATCATCATCACCACCATCATCATCACTGCTGTCCCTAACGGGGCACACACACACAGAACGCCATCATCATTGCTTGGGAATAGGTACAGGGTGGAGGGTCCTGAGAGGGGTGGGGTGGGGGTGGGGGGGGGGGGGGTCTGGTTGAGGGGGTGAGGGGGGCTGGGGTGGGGGGCAAAACCATATTTTAGACCTAAAATCATATACTATTGCACAAATTCAAAACAATTCAAACTTCTGTGTGTGTGCCCACACACACACACACAGGGAATAGGTACAGGGTGGGCGGTGGGGGTCCTGAAGGGGGGGGGGGGGGGGGGGGGGACCATTTTTAGGAGCTAAGATCATAACTATTGCACAAATTAAAAAAAAAAAAAAATTACCGTCGAATTCACGCACCGAAGGTTCATGTGAAGTTTGGTGAAAATCCGTCAAATGGTCTAGGAGGAGTTCTCGGATGGACAGACAGACATTTCGGATAGCATGTACCACTATACGGGGGGCGATACCACTCTGCTTACGCAGAGTTGATAATGTCACCTTTATCTTACAATCACCATTACTACTGTCACCATCATAACTACTATTATGACCATCATCACTAATACTAGTACTGTCATCATTATCACTAAATCTACAACCATCATCACTGCTATTATCACCATCATCACTACTATCAACATTATCCCCGCTATTACTACAACCACTTCTAATGTCAACTAAACTAAAGTAGACGTACTGTTACGCCCAAAATCAAAGCGGCATACCCAACTCTGCGAAGGGTTACCATCATCAATAATATTACCACCATTATTACTACTACTATCATCATCACTACAATTGTCACCATCATCACTAATACTACCATCATCACTAATATTACAACCATCATCACTACTACTATCATCATCACTACAATTGTCACCTAATGTCAACTAAACTAACTTTAACTAACAAATGCGGGCAAGTTTTTTTCGCCCCCTGAACGATGGCGTTCTGTGTGAGTGTGCCTCGGGGCACACACACACACACACAGAACACCATCATCATTGCTTGGGAATAGGTAGAGGGTGGGGGGTGGGAGGAGCAAAACCATATTTTGGACCTAAGATCATAACTATTGCACAAGTTCAACAAATATTTTTTTAATTACCGTCGAATTCACGCACCGAACGTTCGTGTGAAGTTTGGTGAAAATCCGTCAAACGGTCTAGGAGGAGTTCTCGGACGGACAGACAGACAGACGGACAGACAGACAAACATGTCGGTTAGCATGTACCACTATAAGGGGGGCGATACCACTCTGCTTATGCAGAGTTGATAATAATATTGTAAGGTAATTTAATAGGCGCCATTATTCTACCCTTGCGAGGAGCTTCAATGATGCTAGGAACTCTTACGTAATTTCCAAGACCATTATCCATCTCCCTTTATATATTTATTTTTATGTTTGTTTCTATGTGAGTTAGGGTAACAAAAGGCAGAATTGCTTGGGGTGAGTGCCTCCCCCGGAATTGAAAGAGTGACAGGGCCAAATCAAGGAACGTTCGAGCCAAAATGCCTGGACACGCGGAGTTTGAAGCAATTTAAGTCATAGAAAGAGGGAAAGACTGATTCTGGGAGAAAGTTCCCCAGCTCAGCTGTTGTATAGAAGAAACATTGGGAATAACGTTTCACTCTTGGGTTTGAAAGTTCCACAAAGTAGGGTGGGATTGTGTTGCAAGACGGGTGCTACGTGCTCTACGAAGAGGGGGTGGTATACACTGAGAGAGCTCTGAGGAACACTGATTATTGTAATAGCGTTAGAATAGTGAGAGATGCAACATTGCGGCAAAGAGAGAGAAACTGCAGATAATTGGTGAGTGGACGTGAGTTAATGAGTCGGAAGGCTTTCTTTTTTACTTTGTCTAGAAGTGCCGTGTAAGATGATCCTCCCCACATGTGTGAACAACACTCAATACATGGATGCTCTGTGCCCCAGTACAGAGCAAGAAGCTCCACAGGGGTAAAGAACCACTGGAAGCGGTTGAGCACACCCAGCTTCTGCGAAGCTGTTTTAGCCAGAGTGGTAATATAATCTTTCCAAGAGAGATCAGAATAAAAAGAGACACCAAGAATATTAAGAGAAGATGAAGGGTTAATTTGTATGTTGTTGAAGAGTAAGTCATAGTTTTATGGAATTGGGCGATGAGTAAACAGATGGAGAAATTGAGTTTTGGAAGTACTGAAAGTAACATGGTTTTCTCTGCCCCAATTAGATATAGTAGAGAGATTAGAAGATAGGTGATTCATGGCCTCCTTCTGTGAGTTTTGGAGTTCCTACTATGAATGATTTTGTGGAAGGCTAATTGAATAGTGTAATGAAGAGTGGTCAGCAAATGAGTGAATGGGGCTGGAGGTGCAGTTCATAAGGTCGTTAATGTATAATAGGAAGATAATTGGAGATACGACAGAACCCTGGGGAACACTGGAGTTGATAGGTTGAGGAAGTGAACGGTGGCCGTCCAAAACTGCAGGCATGGAAACACAGATGGGGAGATAGAAACCAACGGGCTGCAATGAACAATAAACTGACAATTATTATTATTACTTAAGTCATAGGAAGAGGGAAAGATAGAATGAGGGAGGCAGTTCCAAAGTTTACTTATTGAGTAGAAGAAAAACTGGGAAAATTGGTTCACTCTTGGTTTAGCGTGTTCGACAGAATAGAGGTGGGGATGTGTTGAAAAGTGGGTGTCCCAGACTCTCTGTAAGGGAGGTAGTATACGCTGAGAGTTCTGAGGAACACTGACTATTATAATTATGATAGAAGAGAAGAATCCCTCATATAAATCCGTCTACAACTTAATATCTTTCAAAGTGTCCACCACCACTGGATGTAGGCTCTCTTCGGGATAGCCAGATTCACCCCTCCCACCTCCCTAATCCTTTCCAGCAGCTTTATTTGTGAATTGATTTTCCTGATCACATATCAAGGGGCATCTTTAACCCAAGCTGTCTTAATCCTTCAGTATAAAAGGTTAACACTAGTACCATCGACGAATGTCACCCTTCACTAGTATAGTAGCCTTGTTCTCTGCTAATATCGAGCGGGAGAGGCTAACCTGAATTGAAGGCAATACTGCTAGGTGTTGGAAACATTGCACATGTCTCCTCTAGCCGCCAGCTGCCACCCTGAATCAGTTACTTCTCAGTTTTCGTGGCGGGAAGATGTTGTCTTATCACGGATGAATAATTTTAGTTAGAATGGCTGATATTGAGGGGTGCATACATTGGAAAATACTCTGGTACAGAAGAGGTTAAGTGTCCTTAGAGCCATAGTGACAAATACTCAGGTCTTAACGTCCAAATACAAACCCGCGTAAAGAGTAAATGGGGCTAAAGGGGGGTGATTATCTCTCTATCTCTTTTACGATACATAATCTAATATATTTTATTTTATTGTTTATTTTTTTCTATATCCCAACTACTCCCTCTCGGGTATAGGATGAGAGCCTGTACATTCTACTGCTCAACACGGTGAAGCCCGTGAGGTCTTGTTCCTGTCTAGGGAGTGGGACATGAGAAGCACAGACTGACGGCTCGAAGAAGCCCCATCTCTGCAGCTGCTTCACCTTTGTGCCTCACTGTCTCATCCCCTAGACACGGACCCACACTCTCAGAACGTCACCTATTGAGCAATTATCTCACTAGGCATTGCTCCCCTTTAGCATATTTTGAATATGGGAATATGCAAACAGTGCTATTTAATCAGGGAACAATGAGGGTATTTTTTTGGCGTTTCAGTGGGCTTTGTGGTAATGCACTGATATTAGGTACAGCATAAATTCCATCCCAATAATATCTTCCCATTCGAACCCGGGTTCATTGGATTACCAGTCCAGTGGCAAGACCACTCCACCACACCTCCCCTATCAGTGTCATGTAAGTCCTTTCAGGATGAGTAATACTTAAGCATAATAGATTCACTTGTTGACAACCAAAATATATTATATTACTTGTGGCAGTAAAAATAAACTGAAGACATCATCGTAATAGATCTGGTGATTAACTTGGTATGGATAAGTTGAATTATCAATATGTAGTATGTTAAGAAATCTGTATCATGTTTATGTTCATGTATATGAAAATATATAAAACTTATCCATTCACTCTCTTAAATCATATTATGTGCTACATTATGAACTTAAAACTGTACCAAAAAGATAGAAGCCACCGTTCCAAAGGAGCAATGGCTACTGAGTAGTTATGTATTACTATGTATAGTAGTTGAACCTTTATAGGATGAAGGGCGGCTGTTAAATAAACTCGTCCTTCAGGGCAAAATCGAAAAACATGGAAATTGGGTCCCTCCAAAGGGGCAGAAGTGACAGACAGAAGAAAAAACAAAAACAAAAAACAAACTAGGGAAGAAACGAAAGCGAACAGAAGACTAACACATAATAAGCAAATGGTGAATCAAGCACACAACAAATCCTTAAGAGGACATGGGCCGGTTTTCTGGACCACTTTCTCCCTCGTGTTTGGCCTCATTAAATTTCAGATGTTAATATGTTTGCCCCATTAGTTAGTCGATTTTAAGACCTTTCGGCCCATTTCTACGTCAATATTTAGACCTTTCGTGCTATTTAGGTGTCGATTTTTTCCCTGGCGAACGATAGTGAGCCTGTAATGTTGGAAGAACCAGCCTTCGGCCGGGACATTTTTCTACCGAAAAATGTACAAACTAATCTAGAAGGGGTATCTAATGGATGTCTTTTTAAATTTGATGGAGGTCTAGGGAGGAAACTAGAAAAATAATGAATACATGCAAAAATCACTCAAAAAGTGAACCAACCCCCCTTAAGCCTCATACCTTCCAGAATGTCCGCCACCAGCGTGTAGAGGACGTAGGGTTTCTGGGTAGCCAGATCCCCCTCTAGCCCCTTGCAATAGCTCCGGGCCTCATTCCAACTGCGCGAGACTTGACTGGCGTAGTAGCAGTTGGCCCCGTAACTCTTGAAGGGGAAGGGACAAGGGCGGGAGCCGTGGGACACAGCAGAGCCTTTACGGTACAGGAGAGGTTAAGGTAGATGTGTGTGTGTGTGTTTTTTTTTTTTTTTTTTTTTTTTTTTTTTTTTTACATTGTGACATATTATAATGCTGGTTAAAGTGAAAACAAAAAGTTATACAATACCAATATCCTTAAAGACCAGCTTGAGATAGATGGGAGTTTGGGAAAGATGGAAGTTTGGGATATATGGGAGTTTGGGATAGATGGAAGTTTGGGAGAGATGGGAGTTTGGGATAGATGGGAGTTTGGGATAGATGGAAGTTTGGGAGAGATGGGAGTTTGGGATATATGGGAGTTTGGGATAGATGGAAGTTTGGGATAGATGGGAGTTTGGGAAAGATGGGAGTTTGGGATAGATGGAAGTTTGGGATATATGGGAGTTTGGGATAGATGGAAGTTTGGGATAGATGGGAGTTTGGGATATATGGGAGTTTGGGATAGATGGAAGTTTGGGATAGATGGGAGTTTGGGATAGATGGGAGTTTGGGAAAGATGGGAGTTTGGGATATATGGGAGTTTGGGATAGATGGAAGTTTGGGATAGATGGGAGTTTGGGATATATGGGAGTTTGGGATAGATGGAAGTTTGGGATAGATGGGAGTTTGGGATAGATGGGAGTTTGGGAAAGATGGGAGTTTGGGATATATGTGAGTTTGGGATAGATGGAAGTTTGGGATAGATGGGAGTTTGGGATAGATGGGAGTTTGGGAAAGATGGGAGTTTGGGATATATGGGAGTTTGGGATAGATGGAAGTTTGGAATAGATGGGAGTTTGGGATAGATGGGAGTTTGGGATATATGGGAGTTTGGGATAGATGGAAGTTTGGGATAGATGGGAGTTTGGGATAGATGGGAGTTTGGGAAAGATGGGAGTTTGGGATATATGGGAGTTTGGGATAGATGGAAGTTTGGGATAGATGGGAGTTTGGGATAGATGGGAGTTTGGGAAAGATGGGTGTTTGGGATATATGGGAGTTTGGGATAGATGGAAGTTTGGGATAGATGGGAGTTTGGGATAGATGGAAGTTTGGGATAGATGGAAGTTTGGGATAGATGGGAGTTTGGGATAGATGGAAGTTTGGGATAGATGGGAGTTTGGGATAGATGGGAGTTTGGGATATATGGGAGTTTGGGATATATGGGAGTTTGGGAAAGATGGAAGTTTGGGATATATGGGAGTTTGGGATAGATGGGAGTTTGGGATAGATGGAAGTTTGGGATAGATGGGAGTTTGGGATATATGGGAGTTTGGGATAGATGGAAGTTTGGGATAGATGGGAGTTTGGGATAGATGGAAGTTTGGGATAGATGGGAGTTTGGGATAGATGGAAGTTTGGGAGAGATGGGAGTTTGGGAAAGATGGGAGTTTGGGATAGATGGAAGTTTGGGATATATGGGAGTTTGGGATAGATGGAAGTTTGGGATAGATGGGAGTTTGGGATATATGGGAGTTTGGGATAGATGGAAGTTTGGGATAGATGGGAGTTTGGGATAGATGGGAGTTTGGGAAAGATGGGAGTTTGGGATATATGGGAGTTTGGGATAGATGGAAGTTTGGGATAGATGGGAGTTTGGGATATATGGGAGTTTGGGATAGATGGAAGTTTGGGATAGATGGGAGTTTGGGATAGATGGGAGTTTGGGAAAGATGGGAGTTTGGGATATATGGGAGTTTGGGATAGATGGAAGTTTGGGATAGATGGGAGTTTGGGATAGATGGGAGTTTGGGAAAGATGGGAGTTTGGGATATATGGGAGTTTGGGATAGATGGAAGTTTGGAATAGATGGGAGTATGGGATAGATGGGAGTTTGGGAAAGATGGGAGTTTGGGATATATGGGAGTTTGGGATAGATGGGAGTTTGGGAAAGATGGGAGTTTGGGATATATGGGAGTTTGGGATAGATGGGAGTTTGGGAAAGATGGGAGTTTGGGATATATGGGAGTTTGGGATAGATGGAAGTTTGGGATAGATGGGAGTTTGGGATAGATGGGAGTTTGGGAAAGATGGGTGTTTGGGATATATGGGAGTTTGGGATAGATGGAAGTTTGGGATAGATGGGAGTTTGGGATAGATGGAAGTTTGGGATAGATGGAAGTTTGGGATAGATGGGAGTTTGGGATAGATGGAAGTTTGGGATATATGGGAGTTTGGGATAGATGGGAGTTTGGGATATATGGGAGTTTGGGATATATGGGAGTTTGGGAAAGATGGAAGTTTGGGATATATGGGAGTTTGGGATAGATGGGAGTTTGGGATAGATGGAAGTTTGGGATAGATGGGAGTTTGGGATATATGGGAGTTTGGGAAAGATGGAAGTTTGGGATATATGGGAGTTTGGGATATATGGGAGTTTGGGATATATGGGAGTTTGGGAAAGATGGAAGTTTGGGATATATGGGAGTTTGGGATAGATGGGAGTTTGGGATAGATGGGAGTTTGGGATAGATGGGAGTTTGGGATATATGGGAGTTTGGGAAAGATGGAAGTTTGGGATATATGGGAGTTTGGGATAGATGGGAGTTTGGGATAGATGGAAGTTTGGGATAGATGGGAGTTTGGGATATATGGGAGTTTGGGATAGATGGGAGTTTGGGATAGATGGGAGTTTGGGATATATGGGAGTTTGGGATATATGGGAGTTTGGGATAGATGGGAGTTTGGGATAGATGGAAGTTTGGGATAGATGGGAGTTTGGGATAGATGGAAGTTTGGGATAGATGGGAGTTTGGGATATATGGGAGTTTGGGATAGATGGGAGTTTGGGATACATGGGAGTTTGGGATATATGGGAGTTTGGGAAAGATGGAAGTTTGGGATATATGGGAGTTTGGGATAGATGGAAGTTTGGGATAGATGGGAGTTTGGGATAGATGGGAGTTTGGGAAAGATGGAAGTTTGGGATATATGGGAGTTTGGGATAGATGGAAGTTTGGGATAGATGGGAGTTTGGGATAGATGGGAGTTTGGGATAGATGGGAGTTTGGGATATATGGGAGTTTGGGATAGATGGGAGTTTGGGATAGATGGAAGTTTGGGACAGATGGGAGTTTGGGATAGATGGGAGTTTGGGATAGATGGGAGTTTGGGATAGATGGGAGTTTGGGGTATATGGAGTTTGGGATAAATGGAAGTTTGGGATATATGGGAGTTTGGGATAAATGGGAGTTTGGGATAGATGGAAGTTTGGGATAAATGGGAGTTTGGGAAAGATGGGAGTTTGGGATAGATGGAAGTTTGGGAAAGATGGAAGTTTGGGATATATGGGAGTTTGGGATAGATGGAAGTTTGGGATATATGGGAGTTTGGGATAGATGGAAGTTTGGGATAGATGGAAGTTTGGGATAGATGGAAGTTTGGGAAAGATGGAAGTTTGGGATAGATGGAAGTTTGGGATAGATGGAAGTTTGGGAAAGATGGAAGTTTGGATAGATGGAAGTTTGGGAAAGATGGAAGTTTGGGATAGATGGAAGTTTGGGAAAGATGGAAGTTTGGGATAGATGGAAGTTTGGGATAGATGGAAGTTTGGGATAGATGGGAGTTTGGGATAGATGGAAGTTTGGGATATATGGAGTTTGGGATAGATGGAAGTTTGGGATAGTGGGAGTTTGGGATAGATGGAAGTTTGGGATATATGGGAGTTTGGGATAGATGGGAGTTAGGGGTAGATGGAAGTTTGGGATAGAGGGATGTTTGGAATATATGGAAGTTTGGATAGATGGGAGTTTGGGATAGATGGAGTTTGGGATAGATGGGAGTTTGGGATATATGGGAGTTGGGATAGATGGAAGTTTGGAATAGATGGAAGTTTGGGATAGATGGAAGTTTGGAAAGATGGAAGTTTGGGATAGATGGAAGTTTGGGATAGATGGGAGTTTGGGATAGATGGAAGTTTGGGATAGATGGGAGTTTGGGATAGATGGAAGTTTGGGATAGATGGAAGTTTGGGATATATGGGAGTTTGGGATAGATGGAAGTTTGGGATAGATGGAAGTTTGGGAAGATGGAAGTTTGGGATATGGGAGTTTGGGATAGATGGAAGTTTGGGATATATGGGAGTTTGGGATAGATGGGAGTTTGGGATAGATGGAAGTTTGGGATAGAGGGATGTTTGGAATATATGGAAGTTTGGGATAGATGGGAGTTTGGATAGATGGAAGTTTGGGATAGATGGAAGTTTGGGAAAGATGGAAGTTTGGGATAGATGGAGTTTGGGATAGATGGAAGTTTGGGATAGATGGGAGTTTGGGATAGATGGAAGTTTGGATAGATGGAGTTTGGGATAGATGGAAGTTTGGGTAGATGGAAGTTTGGGATAGATGGGAGTTTGGGATAGATGGAAGTTTGGGATAGTGGAAGTTGGAAGATGGAGTGGGATAGATGGGAGTTTGGGATAGATGGAAGTTTGGGATAGATGGGAGTTTGGGATAGATGGAAGTTTGGGATAGATGGGAGTTTGGGATAGATGGAGTTGGGATAGATGGAAGTTTGGGATAGATGGGAGTTGGGATAGATGGAAGTTTGGGATAGAGGGAAGTTGGGATAGATGGGAGTGGGATAGGGAGTGTGGGTAGTGGGAGTTGGGATAGAGGGAGTTGGGATAGTGGAGGTGGGATAGTGGGAGGTTGGGATAGATGGAGTTGGGATAGATGGGAGTGGGGTTAGTGGAAGTGGGGTAGATGGATGTGGGGAGAGATGGGGTGGGGGGATAGTGGAGTGGGGTGAGGAGGGTGGGAGTTGGGTGGGGGAGTGTGGGTTGTGGGGTGAGTGGGAGTGGGGTGAGGGTGTGGGGAGTGGGTTGGGGGATGTGGGTGGGGATGAGGTGGGGTGAGAGGGAGGGTGGGGTGAGTGGGTGGGGGGTGTGTGGGTGGGGGGTGTGTGGGAGGGGGGGTGTGTGGGTGGGGGGTTGAGTGGGTGGGGGGTTAGTGGGGTGGGGGGGTGTGTGGGGTGGGGGGGAGTGTGGGTGGGGGGAGTGTGGGTGGGGGGTGAGGGTGGGGGGTGTGGGGTGGGGGAGTGTGGGGTGGGGGGAGTGTGGGTGGGGGGAGTGGGGTGGGGGGTGTGTGGGTGGGGGGTGTGAGGGTTGGGGGGTGAGTGGGTGGGGGGAGTGTGGGGTGGGGGGGTGTGTGGGTGGGGGGTGTGTGGGTGGGGGGTGTGTGGGTGGGGGGTTAGTGGGTTGGGGGGAGTGTGGGGTGGGGGGTAGTGGGGTGGGGGTTGTGTGGGGTGGGGGGGTTTGTGGGTTGGGGGGTTGGGGAGGTGGGGGGTTGTGTTGTCGATGTGGCTGTGCGGGGACAGAACGACGAAGGGGGGGGGGGGTGACGGTAGTGGTGGTGGAGTGGC